>JALIZH010024648.1:20000-103780 GCA_030522465.1 Rhipicephalus appendiculatus | reverse complement strand
GATATAACGTAATGCACATCGACAAAGTTACTTAACTTTTCCCTTCAACTTTTCATTTACTCATTGCCAATGTTTACTGATCATATAATGTACATAACATATCAATATGAATTTTGCTATTATTGCGGTAGCAATTATACGGACACTCTCGGATGATTTTCGCCATCGCCGTCGCCATCATGCCCCGGATATGTATATGTATGTATATATATAAAAATGCACAAAGAAAAACAAATTAGAAGAAAAAAATTCCAAGGCACCCGACCGGGGGATTCGAACCAGCGACCCCTCGCTCCGCAGCGTTAGACCGCTCAGCCACACGCCGTGTATATGCCGGCATAATAACGGCAAGCTATTTATAGACACCATTTACCGCTGGTGGCATGCTGATCTCGCAAGAGCTTGAGCGTGTTTTTCTATCACGCAACGCTCCTACATCTTCTCTCAGTTTGAAAACTGCCCTTGAGACGCGCGCGAGAAAGGGCCCCTTTCTGTACCCACTCGTGATGTGCAACGAAAAAACAAAAAACAACACCGCCCACACCTTGCGTCAGACGCCACCACGTGGCAGGAGTCATAGAGGGGTCATTGCGCGCGCCGCACTTTAAAAGACAGACAGACAGACACAAAACTTTATTGGGGTCCTGAGAAACGTTACTCCATTAGAGCAACGCCGCGGGCCACTCCCACGTGGGGACGGGGAGGCCTAGCCTCACCGCCGCATCATGGGCTCTCTGGACAGCCCGTAGTTGTGGAAGTAGCTCAGAACTTCGTAGGACAGAGTCCCAATCATGTTCTGTGAGCCGACTTGAAGAAATATTTAAGAGCGACGGGTTCTGCGTTGTCGACACTTGCCGCGCGCTGCTCAAACACAAAGGCGTAAGAACTGTGATATTGGTTAGTTCCCGCTTCTCCTGTGTATACCTGCGAGTCCTTTTCGAGCGTCGTTCTTTGTGCTTCAGTGGGAAGCTGCAAGTATCGAGCTGCTCCTCGACATCATGTGACATTACAATTTCTTGCTATCGCATTCATTGCTTCACCCTTGCGACGAAACTGTTACTTCTTTTTGATTACTTTTTCTGCGAAAGCTTCCGTGGCATATCTTTTTAATGTTTTATTTATAGTCACGTATTTAAATTGAATTGTTTGTTAATGTTTTTCTCGCTTAAGTGGCTACTGTCCCATTTTTCACGAACCGGGATGTAGGTCTAGTCAAGAAATATTTTTGTATGTTTCCTTTTTGCCTCATCCTGGTGGCATGTGACATTGTTATCTGCAGGCGAGTCCACTGTTAATGGGAACACTTGCTGGCAGGGCATGTTCGGATTTCACCCTCTTAGAAAAAAATTCGGCAGATCCCACGTACCTTAGGAATCGATGTTATGCGAAGCATGCGGACGGAAGGTGACTGTGTTGTAATCTTTTTTATTGAGCGAAACTTTACGAAGTGACGCTAAAGATACGTACAAATGTTGTACGCACAAACATATGTTGAACAGTCGCATATGTTGTACAAAACCAACTGTTTACTGTTGCGTAACGATGACAGCAGCAAAATGAGTATTAGCAACACCAGAAGCGGTAAGCTAATACGATATGTAGCGCTTGTGCTCGCGAGGATGGTAGCCCTGGACACTGCTCATAAATCAACTTCGGTGGATGGCGCTTAACTACAATTGACGTTAACGCGACGTGATGGCTGTATCATAGGATTACATCTCTAATGTACATAGGTCGGCAAAACATGTGGAGCTCACTCAGACTAACTCATAAAATATGTTTTGCCCTTGGGGCTCACTCGGACTCAGACTCACCAAACTTTTCCTCAACAGGACTCACTCGGACTCAGATTCACTAAAATTTTTCCCACCCGGACTCACTCGGACTCAGACTCACCAAAACTTTTCACAGCCGGATTCACACAGACTCAGACTCACGGCTCCATCTGAGTCTGAGTGAGCCGACTCATGAGTCCATTAGCGTACAATTGGCTTCTTCGAACTTGGTGTAAATGCTCTTTAACACCAATATCTCGCGTAATCGTTGCTGTACTTGGCGCCTTTTCATCTCGTACCTCATCAGTGGTTGCAGTCCAGTAAGGACTTTCTTTTTGAAAGAGATAACTCACATGAAATATTTTTATCAAAAATTCGCGGGAAGGAGTTTTCAAAGGCGGGGAGGGGGGGAGTCACGGCACCTCCCCCCCCCCCAATCCGTAACTCACGCCTCTGATCAATAAATATTGAGCTGGCGTATGACAGTGGTGCTTTGAAGTATGCGTGAGTCGGCATGAGTATAAACGTGAACCTACGTAAGACTGATAGTAAAGCTAAGTTGCGTAAGTAGAACCGTAGATCCGTAAACTTTGGCGGTGGCGGCGGTAGCGGAAACAGGCCCTTCATTGACTTCGCTGTACTTGCAGGTTAGTGCCTTGCTCTGGTATTAGAGCACTACCCGTTCCTATCACGCCGCTGCTGCTGCCAAAGCTGTTAGCATGTCTAGCGATCCTCTGTGCCCCGAATGCAAGCAACCTGTGTTGAATTCAGATGACTGTGTAACTTGTACAACGTGCAATACCAAGTACCACATGAGCAGTTGCGCTGGGAAATCGGAACACGCCCTTCGGTCAAAAAAAGAATTACACAGAAAAACATGGAAGTGTTCGAAATGTAGAGGATCGAAGAACCGCAATGAAGGCGCGACGCTAGAACCTTCCCCCGAACCGAATCTACAAGATATGTGCTTAATGCTGCACACAATCAACCAAAAGCTAGATGTCTTGATGCCCCTAAAAGAGACAGTTGACGGTATTCAGACTTCGGTACAGTTCATGTCAGACCAGATGCGCGACTTGTTCAAACGCGTAGAAGGAAACGAGCGTGACATTAAAGAAATGAGAACTAGGATTGGAAAGCTGGAGATGAAGCATCGGAATACTGAAGCACTTGAACAAGAAATCGATGAGTTGGAATGGCGAAACCGATGGGCAAATCTAGAAATTCATGGTATAAAACAAACAGAAAGTGAGAACCTTCTGGACAAAATGAATGCCATTGCTGCTAAAGTTCCTTTGCCACCACTCACTGAGAGCGACGTAGTCGTAGTACACAGGCTACCGTCAGCACGAGATAAGATTCCTGCTATCATCTGTAGATTTGCAAAACAGAGCACAAGAGACCTTTGGTGGTCAAATAGAAAGAATTTCAAACAAGTAGATAATGAAGTTCATGTTTTCGAAAACTTGACTAAAAGGAAACGAGCGCTGCTGAAGGAAGCTAAAGAATGGGCCAAGGCGCACAACTTCAAATATGTATGGCACAATAACGGCAAAATTCTGCTGAGAAAATCTGACGGATCTCCAGTAAAGGCTGTGACTCACCTGACTGAGCTTCGACTTTTAAACTGAATCCCTAAGGTAATTTGTTCTTATTTGCGGTGTCACTCTTCAAAATGGATCCTGCTTTCGAAACCACGTGCCCATATGTACTACCAACCAACTTCAAAAATTATCTTGGTTCAGACTTTCGAAAATCATTCAAATGTATACACTTAAGCTCAATCAATCCGCAACAAGGAAGTACAATTAAGCGTATTTTTGCAAAATATAGATATGATGCGAGATATTGTAATGATAACTGAAACTTGGAGCACTAATGAAACTGATGTTTGTCGGCTGCCTGGTTTCCAAACGTACTTTCTTAATCGGGTCACTGGCCGGGGTGGTGGTGTTTGTATGCTAGTCTATAAAAAATATCTGTCCGAATTAATATCCGAACACACTGTTTCCACGGATGACTATGAAATGTTGGCTGTTTGCTTAGAAAGTTGTCTTTATATTGTATGTTATCGCCCTCCAAATGGTTGTATTGAAAAATTTTGTGATGTGTTTGACTCGTTGACACATTTTGCTCAAGACCATCAGTTAAACCTTATCTTCGGTGGAGATGTAAATATAAACATGCTTAATACTGATCCCTCTGTAAAAAAGTTTGATTTCCTGTTGAAAGCAAACGGGTTGTGTAGCGTCATAACAAGACCAACACGTGTTACTGCTCATACGTCGACCTTGCTAGACCTCTTCATAACAAATACAAACAATGGGATCTTTAAAGCAGGAATTTTTCTTTCGGATTTTAGTGACCACCTACCAATTTTTATTTGCTTAACAAAAATGCATAGAAAACGAAAAAGACTCTCTCCTATCGTGCAGTCAATAACCGAACAAAATATTCTAGTTTTCAGAAACGCACTTCAAAAAATCAATTGGAGTAACGTATACAAGGAAAAGTACCCAAATAGAGCCTATGAATGCTTTTTGGAAACATTCATTTCAACTTACAACACATGTTTTCCTGCGAAACAAATAAAACATAAACAACGTACTCGAAAACCATACATTACACATGACCTCTTAACTAAAATAAACGAGAAAAACAAGCTATATCATAATTTCATTAAGACCAAAAATCTAAATGACCTAAAGGTTTTTAAAACCTTTCGAAATCGTTTGAATAAAGATATTCAAAAAGCCAGACGGGATTATTATGATAAGCAATTTGCTTCTACTAATGGACGTGCTGATATCATGTGGAAAAAGCTAAACCATCTAATTACACATAAAGACGGTCCTGAGCTTAACTCCATAAAAATTGACGGTGTAGAAGTATCGGAGCAAGCTTTAGCTAATAAATTTAATGAGCACTTTGTTAACATTTCTAGTGTTCTAAGAACGTGTGACGACCTTAGTGGTATCAAGCCAGTAGAAGAGACCATATTTCTTGAACCAGTGAATGATAATGAGGTTGCGCATATTTTTCAACACCTTAATAATACTAACTCACGAGATATTGACGGTCTTCAACTGAAGCCTATAAAGTCTGTTTTCGACATTATTCTGCCCTGTTTAACATACATCTTCAATTTGTGCATTGCTAAAGCTGTTTTCCCCTCTAGAATGCAAATTGCTCGCGTTTCTGTCATTTTTAAGAAAGGCGAAAAAAACGACCTTGGCAACTACAGGCCTATATCTGTACTTCCAGTTTTTTTCTAAACTCTTTGAAAAGATAATTTATCTCCGGTTAAGCAAATTTGAGAGTAAACATTTTATCCTGACGAATGCTCAGTACGGTTTCCGTAAACATCTTTCAACAGAATCAGCGCTCTTAGAACAAAAAGAATACATCTTGAAAAAACTTGAAGAAAATAAGATAATAATTGGTGTTTTCGTAGATTTCACAAAAGCATTTGACCTTCTTGATCACAGTCTATTAATTAAAAAACTCCGCTGTTATGGTTTTCGTGGGCACGCAGAAAATTTACTTCAATCCTACTTAAACAATCAGAGACAAGCAGTCAACATTAACGGTTTCACATCAGAGATGCAGAAAGTAAAATGCGGAGTCCCTCAAGGAAGTATATTAGGCCCTTTTCTTCTTAACATTTTCATTAATGACATAGTGCAGACTTCATCTGCGAAATTGATAATATATGCCGACGACACGAGCATGTTCTTTTCCGGCAATGATTTAGATATCATAATGGACACTGCAAATCTCGCATTAGAGAAACTACATGAATGGAGTGAAAGAAACGGCTTGTGTGTCAATGTTGCGAAAACGAAAGTTGTTATATTTAGAGCAAGGAATAAAAATATCCAACCAAATAAACAAATTACCTTCAACTCCACCCCGTTAGAAATTGTTCCTACATTTAGAAGTTTGGGTGTATTTTTTTAATGAATCAATGTCCTGGAATGATCACATTAGCCACGTCATCTCCAAACTATCTCAAATAATTGGTGTCCTTTTCCGCTATCATACCGTTCTTCCCTCAAGCACCATGATATTGCTATATCATTCGCTTTTCCAGTCTCGGCTTAACTACTGCCATCTTATCTGGGGTAAGTCATCTAAAGAAAACCTTAATAAATTACATATTTTGCAAAAAAAGATGATTAGGATTGTTGCTATGTTCCTAGATTACAACATACTGAGGAGCTTTTTCACAAATATAAAGTACTTCCGGTCGAAAAATTGTACGAATATCGTTTATCTGTAGCCTACTAGCGCGAAATAACCCTGAAGACATCCTTTTTGCGACAAGTTTCTAATTTATCAAAACGCGAACGCACCCACACAACTCGGCAAACTGATGAATGGCTTATTCCAACATATAAAAAACAATATGGTTGGCAATTATTAGAAAATGAATTGCCACGACTTTTAAATAATTTACGCAGAAAGAACATCGTTTTAGAACACACCACAAGAAAAGCTATTTTTGAACACTTTTTTTCCCAAGATGCCTAATTTACTACATAAATACACTGTTTTCTTGTTTGAATAAAACATTAACCTAATGTGGTTACGTTGTACTTTGTAACATGTTGACCATGAACTCTAATTGTATTGTACCTGATGTTTTATTTTACTGTCTTTCATTTTGTATCCGTGACATAAATCGCGGAGTTGCACTGTGACTCTCTTCGTCTGCTGCGCCCTGATGCATTTGTATTGTTTAGCTCTGTTTTACGATGTATTACTGCTTTCTGTGATGTGTGATGTTTTTTGCCTTTTTTCATGCGGCTGCGATACCGCCAAGGTGTTTGTTTGTTGTAGGTGTCCACGGCGTTGTCAAGCTATCCAACGATAGCTTTTACCGCGGGCTCCTCGGCTATCACGTTTTTGTTTTTGATGGCGAAATAAACCAATTCAATTCAATTCAATAGATAGGCAAAAAAGTGCAGAGCTCACTCAGGCTCACTCAAGAAATACATTTTGAGCTTAGGGCTCACTTGGACTCAGACTCACCAAAATTTTCCTCAACCGGACTCACTCGGACTCAGACTCATTAAAATTTTTCTCAACCGAACTCACTCGGACTCAAACTCACCAAAATATTACTCACCCGGACTCACTCAGACTCTGACTCACAGCTCGATCTGAGTCCGAGTGAGTCTGGAGTGAGTCGACTCATGAGTGAGTTTGCCGAGCTATGCTAATGTATGTGAAATTGGATAGCCAGCACTTCATTTACGATTGATGTTTCACGAATATTTGTGTATATTTCAAAAAGCACTTCCTAGACCTGGCGTGGCTCTGTGGCAGAATACTTGATTTCCACGCAGAATGATGGAGTTCGATTCCTGCTGGGACCCTGACATTTATTCTTTGCATTCGTCGGGTCAATGCTGCCGATCTCAGCTTTTTCTTAACGCTTTCGCGTTAAAATTACCAATGTCTGTTCTCGCCGTTCCTGGGTCAATAATACTGTCAATCACCTGTGGCACATACTCTCGCATACCTATGGCACATACCCGACCGTGGCTACGGGTATGTGCCACACGTGTCTGGAGGAAAGGGTTTGACGACTAACGCGACGGCATTGTCACATTATTCATGTCATAACCAGCGAGTCATATTCGTCAAACCATCTTACCCTCCCATACTCATTTTTGTTTACCCCAAGTGAAAGGGGCGATCACGAGAGCACCCAGACGTAGGCAGCTAAATATATCGATAGATAAACACATACGTAGATAGACACGCTAAAAGTGTCTGCAGTGCGCAAAGAAATGTTTTGCATTTAAAACGTAGTCGTTTACATCAGCATAAGACTACTTGTGGTTGACAGTTCTGACTAACCCCTAAGGGGCCAGCATAACAAAGGTGATAGTTCGAGTGTTTCCTTTAAGAATGGACAGTACTGTACACATGCCGGAATAAACCGTATTGTTAGAAACGTCACACGTGAAAGCTTCATTCAGTAGTGTAGAACGTTTTTTGAAGAAATATAGTTTCTTAGTGCGCAGAACGTTTTAGAAAGGAGTCAGATAGGAAAGAGCGCACACTTACAACCAATTTATTGCACAGATTGGCGGGAATATATATACATCAAGAGGGCGAGAGTATGACACACAGAAAAGAGGGGGAGGGAATAATAGCGCATGCGCCAGAACATCTTATTCAAACTAGATTTACATTTTAACTTAAAAGATACTTGAACTCATTGTCCAACAGATTAACAGACGGGGCACTTACACACTCAGTTCCGGCCTTGCGTATCAAAAAAGCTTCATGTATTTCACGTGCCCTCTTGTCCCTATATCTCGCCATTACGCGGCATTCATCAAACATCGGGGTGCACCCACAATTGGCACAGTGACTTGCCAAGTGGCTGCCCACTGATCCGCGCATGAGATTTGCATGCTCCCTAAGGCGATCGTTCAGACACCGCCCTGTCTGACCGATGTAGTATCGACCACATGACAAAGAAAGGTGATACACAACGCCTATAATACATTCAACGAACATTTTTGTATGCCTCTTATTACACCGAACATTTGAAGATCCTTCGGAGTTGACTCTTTTGCACAAGGACCCTAGCTTGTTTTTTGCCGTGAAAACGACCTTCACCCCAGTTTTTTCAACAATCCTTTTTAGGCAGTGTGAAACTTCGTGCACATAAGGTATGGCAGAAACTTTCGGCTTCGGCTCTTCCTGAGTTGCGTGCTTTGCATTCTTTCCGTGCTTCATTTCATTCAGAAGTGACTCTGCAATGCCTGAGAGCAATTGATCAGGAAAGCCTGCTTTCTTAAGCCTGTCAACCTGGTTGCCAAAACTGCTCTCAACCTGGTGATGACAGGACCTTGACAGTGATGCCATCATGCATGCCTTCGCAATTCCTCGCTTAACAAGCTTGGAGTGCGCTGAACTAAATGGTAGCAGGGCTTTCTGGGAGCGGGGGGCGTATTGCCAGCATACGTGTTCTGGCAGAAACAAAAGCTCTAGGTCCAAAAATCTAAGTTTGTTATTCTCAGGGAACTCCGCCGTCAGCTGCAGATTAGTCATGTTGTCAGAAAAAATGCTAAAAATCTCATCGGCGTTCTGCCTTGTGTCACACTGTTCTGCACGATAAATGACTAAAAAATCGTCAACATATCGGAATACCTTAACAGTAGTTGTCTCAGCAAGCCTCGCTTGTATGCGTTTGTCATAACGAGCTAATAAAATATCACTTAGGACTGGAGCTAAACATGACCCAATGCACACGCCCTCTCTTTGAATGTACCATTTGTCATTTCTCGTGATGAACGTCGACTGCAAATAAAAGTTCAGAAGTTCAAGAAAGCTATCTACGTCAGTTCCACAAAGTTTACAAAAATCCTTCTCACCGTAGCGTTGGATGCAGTCTTTCACCTCCTCGCACAGAATGTCCTGAGGTAGGGAATAAAATAAGTCTTTAACATCCACGAAAAACGCACAAGCACTTTGGGGACACCCATCACCTAGAAAGTCTGAAACGTCCTGGGGTTTTCTTACGACGAACGGGTCTTCAATGTTCAGGGCTGTAATATGCATTTGCAGATACCGTCCAACAAGTTTTTGCCAGGAATCACGCTCCGAAACGATGACACGGAAAGGACACAATTCCTTGTGGGTCTTGGCGGTGAAGAAGACAGAGAGGCTGGTACCTTTGCATGTCCTCACCGACAGAGCCAACCTAGTGAGCCCCGCAGTTTCACACAGTTTCTCAGCTTCTCGTTTTACTTTTGCCGGAGCTACTTTCTGCAGTTCTCTGAAGTTCCCTGATAGCGCTGCTGCAACCTTTTCTTCATACAGTGGTTTGGGAACCAGGACAAATCCTCCTTCCTTGTCAGACTGGAGCAACCTGATGTCCGCTTTTTTAAGAGCAGACACAACATGCCGAATTTCTGAAGTTCCTTCTATCGTGGGTTCATTGGGCAGACACTTGACTCCCTGATGGATGCAGCTCTCAATTTCATCACCTTTAGTTCTCCTGGAAGCTTGTCTGACGAGACTGACCAACTCAGTCTTATCAAGCCTAGGGTGGACGCAGTACTTAGGCCCGAGTTCCAGAAGGCCCTCCACGTCTTTGGGTATCCTTTCATTGCCAAGAACAACGACTTTCTGCCCCACAACGGGTGCTTTCGGTTTTTTCCTTGGTAGCCTAACCACCATGGAACGCCAAAGGAACTCGGCGGTTTGCGAGGCATTCCGCAAATCCTGCAGGAACAATTTCTTGGCTTTCTTGAAGGGTCCCTGCTTCAGGTTGACGGCAACGTTCTGCGCACTAAGAAACTATATTTCTTCAAAAAATGCAATACCAACCAACCCAAGTAGCTACTATTTTGCAGTGTAGAACGTGCGTGCGTAAAACATGCATGCCCATGCGTGTGCGCCTGCCTAGGTACGTAATTACTGATCGCATTTGCGCTGAATATAAGCTGTAACGTGTAGTGTAGCCCGACTATGCGGCGGTGGCAACTTACGAAAATTTGTTGAATAAACAGGAGTCACGTTCACGGCACTGAGTTAAGTAGATCTCATGTTGGCGCCACCATGCAGTTTTGTAGATACTTTTACTAGGGGCATTTTCTTTCAGCTCACATTGACAGGGACTGAAATCACGTGCGACGTATATGTGGGCAAGCATATTACACGTGAATACATATGATGAGAAATTCGTAAACAGGGGGGTATGTGCTGGAGCCGACGTTTCGACAAGTACACTTGTCTTTTTCGAGAATGCAATTTATTTCCTTAGCGCTTGTGTGTGCATGCCTCGTGCCCTCGCCTCCAATCATAACAGAGGAGGAGGAGAGGCCAACTGCGAAAGTGGGAATATGAGGGGCCGCGTTGGGGACAATGAGGGGCCACCGTGAGTCAGAAGAAAAAAAGGTATTCTGTGAAAAAAAAGACATACATACATCACATACATACATACATACATACATACATACATACATACATACATACATACATACATACATACATACATACATACATACATACATACATACATACATACATACATACATTCGCTTTTATTGAGCACAACAAACATAAAGTCAAGCAAACACATTCATCGCTTCGGTAATCGAAATTTTCAAACAACCACCAATGTGCTAGCATTGGATCAGTTCCACGCACGCGCGCACCGCAGCACCATGGATACGGCATAATATTGTAGCAAATAGGAATTATATCCCCTAAGCAACAACCACTTCAGGGTTTCCTCTTCTGTTTCTTTGTTTTGTTTTGTTTTTTCATCTGACTTTAACGCGTTCTAGAATTGCGTATATAATTCATGCCAGAAATTTTAAATGCGAAGCATTTCTTAGCGAACTTCGGCGACTTTGAGCGTATCTATCTATCTATATATCTATCTAGCCGCCTACGACTTTGGGCTCTCCTGGCCGTATCGTTAATGGGATTTATACCGAAATCGGTATGGCGTAACATGACTGTATGACGAACATTAATGACTGGTCATATCATGAAAATCATGACTAATTTGTCATGAAAAGTATGATTTACATGCCACGGCCTTAGTGCTCCTGGGGCCGTTTTCTTAACTTGATATATCCGAAACTTGGTACGATGAGACATTTCTGCATGACCAACGTGGATGACAGGTAGTAATATGAAAATCATGACCTGCATGTCATGTACAACATGATTTACATGCCACGCTCATGGCGCGCTGACGGCCGTTTCGCTAGCTTGGTATACACCAAATCTGGTATTTCGTGACCTGACTGTATGACGAACATAAATGCCCAGTGGTAATATGGAAATCATGACATGTCATGTGCAACATGACTTGCATGCCACGCTCATGACACTCTCGTGGCCGTTTCGCTAGCTTGATATACACAAAGTTTGGTATTGAGGTACGTGACTGTAGGACGACAATAAATGACAGGTGGTAATGTGAAAATCATAACCAGCATGTCATGCACAACATGATTTACATGCCACGCTCATGGTGCGCTGACGGCCGTTTCGCTAGCTTGATATACACCAAATTTGGTATTGCGTGACGTGACTGTATGACGAACATAAATGCTAAGTGGTAATATGGAAATCATGACATGTCATGTGCAACATGACTTGCATGCCACGCTCATGACACTATCGTGGCCGTTTCGCTCGCTTGATATACAACAAATTTGGTATTCAGCGACGTGATTGTATGACGAGGATAAATGACAAGTGGTTATATGCAAATCACGACATGTCATGAGCAACATGACTTGCATGCCACGCTCATGACACTCTTGTGGCCGTTTCGCCAGCTTGATATAAACCAAAATTTTAAAGTGAAAGCCTTTAATGTCTCGTGTTCACGTCCGTCCGTCCCTCCAGCCGTGCCCTGGCACGGAGCCAGGTGGGCGCCGGGGCGCTCAAACGGACGCCGGTCGCGTTGGACTCTACAGCGCTCGCGCTTTGCTTGCGTAGCGTCGCTGTGCCCAGCGTCTCTAATCATGCAAGGAGGGAGACGCGCGCATCACGTTCCATTCTGACCGACTCCGTCTCAGTGGGCACAGGCGTTCGAGGAACACACTTTGGAATTGACAATGTGTCCGTCAATTTAAACGCTGGAACGCGGATGGCGTCTGCACGGTGCGCAGAGCGCGAGAATACGAACGCATGTGAAACGGAGGCAGATTGGTCTCGCGTCTCGCTGCGATTCGAGGTAAAAAAAATAAGCGAACATAAGTGCCAGGTGGTAACATGAAAATCTTGGCATGCATGTCATTTACAATGCCATTTACATGCCACGCTCATGATGCGCTTGCGTCCAGTTCGCTAGCTTGATATACACCGAAATTGGTATTGCGCGACATGACTGTATGACGAACACAAATGACAGGTCCTAACATGTAAATAATCACATGCATATTATGTACAGTATACAGCATGATTCGCTCCTTGCTGGCTGCTTCGCATTACATCCATTCCCACAGTGCGTGGGATCTGCCGGTTTTTTAAACCACACAGTTGTCGAGTTGTAGGGCCACAAACGGAGCTAGAAAACCCTCGAATCACAACTTTACAATAGAAGCATTGTAAAGCGAAATGAAGATTTCAGGGAACACCCTGATACTGTAAAACGTACACAGGCGCCGTGTATACAACCGCAGATGACAAAGGCGGCGCCTCCAGCGCTTGTGGTGTGGAAAAAATGAGAAAGCACAGCGTTCAATGCCCCCCCCCCCCCCCCCCCCCCTAGCTTTTGTCGACGCTTTAGTTGCATATTACGTGCGGATGACTTCGAGTAACAGAATACGAGCAAGCGAATGTCGCCTGTACTTTGCGATGATGCTTGCTTGAATAACGAAAATGAAAACTCGAAAACGAAACAGAAGTTTTCTAAAATGTCTGAAGCGAAATGGAAATGTCTATAGCGAGAAGGGGATACATTTACGAATGGGCGCTTGGGGTTCGGATTCGTGATCGCTAAGGGGTGAATTTATATGCAAATTCTAAACCTGCGTATATTGAGTATGCGATGATGAAACGAATATATTCGCGATACTTGTTTCGTTTTTGTTAAGATTATTCTTTTCGGTTGTTTAAGCACACGCGAGAAATGTTCGCAATAATACTGTCTGATTTCGACACCTCATAAACCTTGCAACGGCTTCATAAAAATTCATGCGGTACCACAGCCAACGTATTCCAGGAAAGTGAGTATCATCAGGCAATCATATTTTACAGGCGCATGAACTCAGCGGAATGAATCGCACATTTGATGACGTTTGAAGCAGGCAAACCCATCGACGCTCTTGAATTACGTTTCACAAATATTTTATCTCGCGACGGCATATTACTATCGGGAAATTGGGCTACAACTGTACTCGGTATAGCTGGCGCACTTGCATAGAAATCGTTTAATGACGTATATTCGCAGCACTGAAGAATTTTGAAATACATGGAACTGCTCTGTTTCGATTTCTACGTTGCTTCTTTGTGTAAATGACCTTAGGCTGGCAGCTCCCATACAATGGTCAAACCAGCATACGCCGACTAAAGGAGTCACTGAATGGAATAATGGAGTCATGAATACGCAAGTCGAGGCTACTCAACGTCATGGCTACTCGCCATCATGGCCATGAGCGGCGCTCACTAACGCTCTCAGGTTTAAATGCACGGGTATATCCGATAACACCGCTGTCGTAGCTGAATTGGTAGAGAATCGGACGCGTTATTCTTAGGCTGCAGGTTCAGTCCCTGCTGGCCGTAGGTTGACTTTGCGTTCACTTTGCTTTCTTCGCATTTATATCATAATTGCTACAAATAGGTTGAAATAACGTCCCCTATATCTTCCTTTGCTTGACTGCCTGTTGGTTATCGTTAATGCTGTGTCTAACGAAGAAACGAGCCCTTAAATTCCCCTTCTCACGTTCATAAGGTCTTAAGACTGTAGGCTATAGCTGATGGCCTCCATTTTCGTAACTTATACGGCAGGGGGGGGGGGGGGGGGGAGTGGTATTTTGTAAGGGACAACTGAGTGGATCCTTCCCATTTTCGTGTGCGTCGATAGGATACACACTAAACAAAAATAACCCGAAAAAAACCAAAAACGGGAGTAAACTGCTTGTCCTCTAGCGCACTACCTTTTCTGGGTTTTTTTTTACTACGTACCAGTCGAGGTAAAAATTTACTCCCACGCTAGTCGAGTTTTTTGAGCGTAGAAACGGTAGTAATTATTTACCCCGCCGAGGTTTTCAGCGAGTATAGTTGGAGTAATTTTTTTACTGCCGTTACAAGGTTTTTAGGGTGATTTCTGAGAGTTATTCCTAGTGGTACAAAAAATAAAAAATAAAAAGTGACGGCTGTGATCGGACCATGAGCCAACGCATTTATTAAACATCAAATGACGCGGAATTGATGATATATACAGAGATTAACATATACACAAACGCACACACACACACACACACACACACACACACAACCAATGCAGAATAAAACATCGCCTGAACGGACCGCTCGCGTTACTCAACCGTATTTCGACCACCCGGTATATATAGGCACCGCATTTGACCCGCCATGTAGTGCCGGTGGGAGAGCTACTTTTGGCATCGTTGAACAATAAAGTTTCACAGCGCACGCGTAAACTTAAGGTGGGTTGCAAGTCACCATGAGTCACACCGACCTCTTAGCATAAACCCTCCCGATCTTACCTTTTTGATTATCCAATTATTAGCTGGCACTGCAGCCTGTTGGCCCACACGCGTTAGCAGTGCTCACGCACAACTCCACAAAATATACGTAAGCACACACAAACCATGGCAGCTCAATAATTTTCATTGAGTGGCAGTACACAAACACAGTAGCAGCACATATTCAGGAACGCCGGCGAAGAAGAGCGGTGCCGCGCCTGTACTGGCTTCAGACCAACGGCGTCGCTAGGCCTTTTCGAGGAGCACGGCTATGCGATGAAAGACAGATGGCGATCACAGAATGCACCTCTTGTGCAATTTTCGTCGTTGTTATTTTAGACAGCAATGAAAAATACGTCTCCGCTATTCGCGGCGTCTTACGGAGCGATGTATTCACAACGAACGAGACGGCTCACCGTCCGGGTTTTCTCCGTGCTCAACGGTGGCCATAGCTGGTTCCGTATGCCTTGTATCGTTGCCACCTTCGATCGAGATGTTTGACAACGGTTGGCGCATGCTGCGGACAATTCCGGCTGTACTTCACTACAGCAGACATTGCTTTCTGTGAAACAAAACCTATGCGACACTTGTTTCACCTGCTCCGGCGACGCACTCACACTGGCCGGCTCGGTGCCGACGATGTATCGAAGCCTTTTTCCCTATCGCTTCGAAGTTGTAACCGGTCACTCTCCAGGAAGCAACTACGGACGATCACACCAGCTTGATGTTACCGCTGGCAGTGTTCTTCGTAGCTCTTCGCGATTCAGCACGGAAGCGAGGTATCCGCGACGTCCAGGTTCGGAGGCTCGCGCTCGTACGCGCAGGGCCGCTCGATGATAGAAGAAACACGTGAGATCCAGTTGAACTTGCCATCAGCGCAACGAGACACATACAGCGCGAGCTTCTGACACCTCGCCAGTCTCCAGGGCCACTAAACAACATGCCAACGATTTGCGAAAATCTGCAAGACGGCTTTCCAGCAGTTTTTTTTTTCTTCGAGCACGCCCTTTCGTTCACAGAATGCTTTCCTCGCTCGTTTTGCTTCAGCAGCACCCAGTTCCAGTGAAAGTGCATGCACTGGGCACTAAAGGGGGGAGATCGAGCGGCCGTGCACTGGGGGTCAACCACGAAGCGCGACAATGCCATACCAATCTTTGAAAAAAAAAAAAAAAAAAAGGCATTTGTGGGGTTCGCATACCTTCACTGGAACTGAGAGCGTCACTCGGTGGGGGGGAAAAAGCCGCCGAAGCAGCTGCAGCTTCCAGTCACGTGATAATAAACTCTCACATCGTGGTTAAAAGTCACGTGACAGAAAACTCCCCACGTAGTAAAACTGGATTGTGACATCCTTTTACTACGTCCCTGAGAGGTGGTGGTAAAACTATGTCATGTACCGCCTTTTACTCCAACATGAGGTAGTAATTTTAAACGCGAGGGAGTTTTCAGAGGCCATGAGCCGCAAAAACCCCAATCTCGGATAGTTTTTGCTTACAGTGTAGAGCCCCCTCAGCAGCAGATGTTGAGTGGAGCGTGTCCACAAGCGTTGAAGTTTCAACCAATCAACGCACGGTGAAATGAGTAGTGCACTATAGTTGCACGGAGGTTGCATTTTGCACACATGAAAATGCGGTCACCGTAACCGGGAATTGAAGCCGCACCTTCGTGCTTTTAAACGCGACGCCCTACCTACCAGGGTGGGTGTAATCTGTCTCTCCCTCGCTTCAAAGCACGAAATGTATATGTGTATCGAGATGCATGAACGCTGCAGTAGGTACTCTGCGTGGGCGCCACACACCAACAAAGGAAGCCATCCCGTGGTAGTCGTCTGAGTCAATACGAAGGAACATGTCGCCGAGGTGCCTTGTGGGCGTGGCTCAACGGTGGAACAAACGCATTAGGAAACCATCAGGCAACGAGGCAGGCTGTACTAACGATGCTGAACTTGATTAATCCGCCCAGAACTTTTTTGCTTTCGCTGCGCCCGTTCTGCAAGCTCTCGCCGCGTCAACGGATGTTCACTCTCCGAGCCGTTCGATTTAACCTCGCGGCTTCGCTTCTAAATATCACCAGCACACGACTCATTAGTCTTCACCGTGTATATGATTTGTGGGGAGCAGGCATTGATGTCACGCAGTTGTTACTCACGAAGTGTCTATACGGGGCACGCAATTATTTGCCGTACAGAGATGTGATTAGTTGCAATCATGACACCGCACTAGTGAAAGATAAATGTTGACTCAGTTACTAAAGGGAGAGGGAAGGAATAGCCTCACTTCTCCTTCTGTCCGAAGAATCCTGCTTCATAAGTACACTTTTCGAAGAAATGAAAGGAGAGCACGCGCGAATTTAATTAGTCTTGGTGACAGTTCGAGTTTTATAGCGCCCCGTTGTGGTGTGAGTGGTAATATAGTTCGGAATTCTCGAGAAGCTTCATGTTCACTGGTGAATTATTTCATCTGCAAGACTGTTCGTATGCATTTTCATTAGCTAAGCAAGGTTCCCTTTGTTCTTGTCAAGGCAACGTGGCGCGTGCTGCCGCACATCCCTCCACTGCCTCATGTGTCGTTTCTCTCACTTATTGTTTTACCGCTAACATTATCAGTGGAGATGGTTTCGACATAACAAGCAAACAGTTTACTACCTCTCACTCCGCTTTAGTAGCCCTGATTACATCACGGAGGCTGCGATGACGTCACTTGACAACCCCTCCCCAAACGCTCTGCTCCCGCGTGTGGCGGGCTTAAAGCAGCAGACATGCTCCTTTCGCCCTCAGAGTGACATAAGATCGCCATGTCACGTCCGCGACATCAAGGTTATGGAGACTTCCTGTCTGAGGTACGCTACTGGCCGTTCTGCTATTTTCCCCTGCCGTCTACAGGTTTCGTACAGTTTCGCGATTCCTTTATTTTTCTCCGTGTCTCTATATTCTGTAGCATTTCCAAGACAAAAAAGCACTGTTGCGATCTTCCTTGTCGTAGTTGTCGGAATCATGAAAACTATATAAAACAAACATGAAAAGAAAAAAATTACTCCATGGTTTAAGATGGACGCAACACCACGGTCCTCGAGTATTACAGACGGCGGGGAGAAATGGAGGGTTGTATGCGGGCGAGTGGTGTTAAGGGAGCGTTCAACAATACACTGAAGAGAAAAGACGTAAGTAAGAAAAGAAGCGCCGAGGGAGCAGCGTGGGATGGAGCACCGCGATCCCCGATGCCCCCTGCCTTTTTGTTGTGCGAAAGGTTGACACACAAAAAAGCAATGACGTCCATGAAGATAGCCGTGAGGGGAAAGACAATGGTGCCGAGGGCGGGGACTGAAATCTCGCGGGACGCGTGTTGAATGTTTCCGCTTACAAGCGTCCTTTCAAACGCAGCCATTGATCTTCATTACGATAGTGCCTCCTCGCGGGTGTAGCAGACGACGCGGCTTCGCAGTTGTCTTCTTGCATACGGCGCCGTGTGCTCATCGCGGTTCCTTGCCGACGTTCACTTGATGCCACAGTTTTATTAAGGATGAAGCCTTGGATGTCTCATCAAGAGCGAAAAGTGATTGGCGGTGTCGACGGCGTCAACTCGAACGAGGAAAAAGAATAATCACGTGATGATATCACAGTGTGACGTATTCACGACGTCACAGGTCACAAGAATTTGTGACGTCTCTATGACGTCAATTTAGTTTATGATGTGACCTCACATAGTGACGGCATCGAATGACATCGTCTTTTGGTCAAAGGTAAGCCGGCCGCGGAGGTACTGCAAGACCAGGTGAGGTTGAGGAAGATTTCGATGTCGACAATACTTACAATGGAACGGCGTTTACGCGTGCCTTGTAAAACTCCTAAAGGAGTATTCTCAAGCAAGGCTTTGACTTGGGTGAGTTAGTACGTGCTTAATGGGAGAAATACCGCGCAAAAAGACGAGGACGAAGAAGACACGGTACGTTGCACGAGCGCTGACCAATGTACTACCATTTGTCCAGCGCTTGTCCAGCGCTTGTCCAGCGTACCGTCCATCTTTGTCCTCGTCTTTTTGCTCTGCGTTTCCCCAACTCTCTAAGGAGATTCTGCGCCCGTCAGCTCCGCTTGTCACCCACCGTCACAGAGTGAACGGTGACAATTTTTAAGGCGTGAAGTACCTTAGGTTCTAGGCTTGTCCGTTGTGCGTTGTCCGGCGATGACGATGACGCTGATGACAATGAAGAATAAGCGCGTTCCAGACCACACATTCTCTTTCTGCCATGGATGAAAAGATTCGTGAGAGCGCTCTCGCCCGCGAAAGGCAAAGCGGGAATGCCAACAAGCTGCTACTCCGACGGCGAGAGCGTGGCATGTGGCGGCTCAACGTCTGTGCAGACAGCAAGCTACCCCGGAGGTGAGAGCTCGGGAAGCAGCGGCAAAACGGCAACGCCGACAACAAGCTGCTACTCCGGAGGTGAGGGCGCGGGAAGCGGCGACTCAACGGTAAAAACACATTGTATATACTGTACACACGCGTTATCACTCATTTACGTGCGCGAGTGGGCAATGTCGCGGGCGATTTACTGTAAAAACGATCCCCAGTGCTTCGCCCACTCGTCATGATTCACTTCA
Organism: Rhipicephalus appendiculatus; assembly: GCA_030522465.1. Classification (NCBI taxonomy): domain Eukaryota; kingdom Metazoa; phylum Arthropoda; class Arachnida; order Ixodida; family Ixodidae; genus Rhipicephalus; species Rhipicephalus appendiculatus. Next base: position 84,215 of record JALIZH010024648.1, on the reverse strand, counting down.
ACGACATGTGCAGATTTTTAGATTTTTTTTTCTTTGTACAGCGAATCCCTACATGGCTAAAACATGTCTATTGTCTACGGGAAAAAAAGTATAGGCCATAGGAATTGGGCCAACCTCCTAGTCCCCACTGGTCCACCAAAAATGGAGAAGGAAACACATGAACGGCAAACACCAAATAAGATCAGGCATGAAGTCAAGTGTGTGTGTGTGTGGGGGGGGGGGGGTAAAGGGTTGTAGAAAAAGAGAAAAGTTTTGCTCGAATTGACAAGAATATACAAAAGTGCAACAGAAATTGTTTACTTTCAGCACGCATGTCATAAAGTTGCAATTTACAAACACAGATTAGAAGCGAAAACCCCACTGGACGTTCAAACTGCCATCTCGGCCTTCAGATAAGAAAAGACAAGGGAAGGGGAAGGGTTCTGACGTCAAGTGGGTGACGCATAATACTGCTCCTCAGGCCGCAGGTTGCTGACCACTGTTTTAAGGGGACACCCAAAGGAGATTTTGCACCCGTCAGCTCCTCTGCATCACCCACCTTCGCAGAGTGCAATGCTCACGAGTTTTAACAGCGAAGCTTCTTTTTTTGGTCGAGCCGATAACCGTGGTAACGCTTGCGGCCATCATGAATGGGTATGCGCCAAAAACACTGAGTAAATCCCACTTATCACCACTGGTCCACCAGAAATGAGAGCAAGTTAGCCGAACAAACGCGTATGTGCCGCAGAAATTGAGTAAATCTCATTACGCCGACTACGCAGAACTTCGACAATAAAGGAAGGAAGAAACAGTCAGGCGAACAAATGGCGTGCGTGTTATCATAGGCAAATTCCTGTCACGTGATACTTTGTGGTTATAAAAGTTGGTCGCTATGCTATATACGTCAAAGCTTAGCAAAGAGTGTTCAATAAAGAGCACTGATACAACATATCGAAGCATCTTAAACGAAGGCTTCTTTGTAAAGCTGTGTAAAAGAGTGATATGGTCAAGATGCAATAAAACTATACTACCACCTCAAAGCTTAGCAAAGAGTGTTTCAATAAAGAGCACTGATACAACATATCGAAGCATCTTAAACGAAGGCTTCTTTGTAAAGCTGTGTAAAAGAGTGATATGGTCAAGATGCAATAAAACTATACTACCACCTCAAAGCTTAACAAAGAGTGTTTAATAAAGAGCAGTGATACAGCATATCTGAAAGACTTGCAAAACATGGAAATGTGTTAGCCTGACGAAAAGAACGGCACCAGCTTCGCTGTTTCATCGCTGTCCGCGAAGCGCAGCTGGTTGAATTTTGACACGAAGGTGTTTTATGTCGGTGTCCACCAAGACTGCACAGACCTCGCTTCTGGTTACAGAAGCGACGCCGGGAAAATGCACAAGAATACATGAGGAGACTACTAGAACAAAAAGTTTCATTGATTTTAATGACCTGCGAGTCGAACCCATGACATCTCAGTCGGCGAGATTAGGTGCCAGCGCTCTACCAACTGCACTACCGACGCACACCCGCGAGGATTCACAAACGCGCCTTATATTACTCACAACTTCCCGCTCTCGCAGTGATCTTGTGTTAGCAGGTGCAGCGTCGCTGTCTGGCAGCGCTGAAGCACAGTATCGTGACACCAATGAGCGCGGACAGGGTGCAGTTCGGTAGTTTCAACGCAACGGAGGCTTTCGCTACATTATCTGTTTGCTTTTATTGCGATAGCAATTTTATGGACGCTCTCGGTGGATTTTTGTCGTCGCCGTTGCCGTCATGTCCCGTGTATGTGTGTATACGTATATAGAAGGCACAAGGAAAAATAAATAAATGAAAAATAAATCAGCAAACAAATCTGAAGCCACTGACCAGAGAATCGAACCAGCGGAACCTGGCTCCGCAGTGAGCCGCGTTAGACAACTCTACCACCCGCCATGCGCCTGCCGGCGTAATGACGGCGAGATAATTATATACACCATTTACTGTTGGCGGTACGCAGATCTCGGAGGAGCTTGAGCATGTTCTCTATCACGCAACACCCCTACATTTTCTTTTCATTTGAAAACTCCCCTTGAGCCGTGCGCGAAAAAGTGGCCCCATCCTGCGCCCACTCGCGCAGTGGGAAGAAAAAAAAGAACGCTGGGCACTGGTTCAAAAGAAAAAAAAAATACAATATCTAAGGGCGTCGAGTTCTGCATAGTCGACATTTGCAGCGCGCTGCTCAAACACAAAGGCACAACAATTGTGACAGTTCTTAGTGCTTGTCCTTTGTATAGCTGTGCGTTATTTTCGAGCGTCCTTCTTCGTGCTTTCGCAGCGCGACGCAAGTTTCGAACTGCTTGTCGTTCTTCGTGTGACATTCCAGTTTCTTGCTATCGCATTCATAGCTTCGCGCATGCGTCGAAACTGTGATTTTTTTTCTCTTACTATTACAACACTCATTGTGACTTTCATCACGCCCCTTCAGGCTTAAAGGCTTTTTTATTGAAAGGCTGAGATCAGCGCTCTCTGCTTCGCTTAATTCGCACTGCGGAAGTATCTCAATTGGGACACGCATTGAACTTGCCCTCCTGTGCATATTATTCCTACTCAAGAACCAGTAATAGCCTGCCTTAACGCTAGCGAAATACAACATATCTCATTGACGCCAGAAGGGGTAAGATAAAACAAAAAAAAAAAAAATGAAACGAAAATGAAAAAAAAAAAGCGAGCGGTGTTTTTCGCATTTTTTTGCGCCATTTCTGAAGAAGTGAGCGGAAATATCTACGGCGATAAAAGGACAAAAGGTTCTTTCAAAACTTTTTTTCTAAAATTACATTGTGTCGTAGAGAAGCAGTAACCAAATGTGAGAAATGTCAAAACCCACCGCTATCGCGAAAGTGCGGGCGTATAGAAACAGAAGAAACCGACATAGCAGACGTCACATCTTATACCGCCGCACTTGGGTGGCGCGGTGTGAGTGTTTGTGTGTGCACTCGAAAGAAACGCAAGCTCCAAAGCTTTCGGTGTCGACAGGGCATCGACAAACAGTTCACGTGAAGCACGTATACCTTCAAAGGGCAACGGAAAAAAAAAAGAGATGGGGCCAATCTCCCAAGAGCTCCTATTTCCTCTTCGCGTCGACTGATTCTTCCATAAAAATCTTGCGAATAGAGGCGCGAAATAACGCAAGGAGCCTATTTTCTTCAATCGAAACACCGGCAAACACGGTGGTATAAGGGAGCTACGTCTTATATGACCCGCTCTCTTCGCAAGGCTAATAGTATTCAGAGGCGTCCTCTGAGCATCCATTTTCCAATGGCAGCGCGCCCAGTAGGCCTAACGATTATGGCGTGCCAATTGACATTGCCCGCTCTCAATAAAGGGGACAACGGTGGGTCGTAAACGACCGAAGAGGCTTCGCAAATCGGCCGTGATCTTTGAGTGCGGAGAACGGACAGAAAAGCATCCCAATAAAAGAATAAGCAAAATACTGCGGGTAAGTTTTTTTCTCAACCATGGAGGAGGGTGGCAAATGGCGGGAAATAAAGCAGACGACCCCTTTTTCTTTACGGCCGCCTGCTCCCCTTAAGCCTACTTTGATTCTTGTCGTCTGCTCCAAGGTGTCGCGCTATTGGTTTATTTATTTATGGCAGACATCGTAAAACCGTGAAAAGCGACGCGCCATTTTCGCCCGCTGTACGTGTATTAGGAAACCAAAGAAAAACGCAAGCGTCTAGATAGCGTATGTGACTGTGCCGCTTTGAGTTAAGGCGATAGAGCGCAGCCGGCCGTCGTCACGTTCGCGCGCAAATTGATGTGAGGCGGCAAAGTGCTGCCTGCTCATCCGGATGAAGTCGTCCGCTCTGCGCGCGAGGAGACGGCTGCTTCGTGACCTTTACGATTTTGACGCCTCTCCACTGCTCGATACATTCTTTTATGTCTGATCTTGCATTAATGGCGGCCCCATTTACTTCAGATGAAAATAAAATGCATTGAAAGCGAGCCTTCTAGGGTACTAGTGTCTTTTGAATGTTCTCTCCTTCGGCTACGCACCACGTCTGGCGTAACTTCTTGTACAACGTGTTTGTTCCTTCTATGGTCGTCTTTCGCGAATCGATGTTATTCTTCAGTGCACTGGTAAGATTCTTGCAGCGGTACGAGCCATCTTACAACTGCACCCTCAAGCTATGGCAATTGTGAACTTGTATAAATATAAAACTCCGGTTAACTTAGAATGTTAACCAGTCTCGCCTTCTAGTGGCTACATACATAAAGTTAACCAGAGCCTAACTCATGCATGTTACATGAGGAAAGTAACAGATTGCAAGTGAAAATACTTTAATAAAACCTCACAGGGTACTTCTATGCATTCGCCTTAGACAACTCAAAGGCGAAATCCTTTTCTGCTTCTTCGTCTTCTCAGTCGACTGTGTCGACTGTGACTTCACAATAGAATGTATTAGAAGAGCGGGTCGATGCAAAAAAAAGTGCCGAAATTATACTGAACAAAACTACAGTGACAAGTGGAGAGCAATTTCAAAATTCAGAAAAAAAAATGTCTCAGAGTTAGGAAACCCCGCATTACTCTGGGTTATCCAAGATGAAGTACGTGCAATAAACATCCTGGCGATCAGTTTTCAATGCTTCTCGCATTTCAGAAAGAATGCTTTAAAACAGGACAAGGTAAAGCACGCCAACGCTAGTGTGTCTAGTGAGCGGCTCTTTTCGTAGTCTGGAGGAAACAGCAACATGCGCGACTGTACTGCTGCCTACCGAACATGCCTGGCAGCTATCCATCCTTCGTGAAAACATATAATAACAGCATATGTGGCAATGTCAACTAACAGTGCTTTAAAATACCTAAATCTTGTTTATATCATTTTCTGTAAAACAAATTTTAATTTATTTCCGGTTGGTAAAAAGCTTGTTGCGGAAGTCAGTAGTCTTACCAATCGTATTCGAAAATATTAATATAATAAGAATATTCTACGTGCCAAATCTACCATATGTATGGGGCACGCCGTAGTGGAGGGCTCCGGAAATTTCTACCATCTCGTGTTCTTTAACATGCACCGACATCGCACGGTGCACGGGCACTATAGCATCTCACCTGCATCGAAATGCGACCGCCTCGGCCGTTATCGAACCCACAACCTTCGGGTCAATGGCCGAGCACCGTAACCACTGTTTCACCAAGGCGGATATTCGATATTATTCAAACGATATTCGATACAATTCGCACATGGCTTTCGTTATTCTACTCTCTCCGACATTGAACATTTGATATTCGCACACCCCAAATTCCAATTAATAATGACAAGTAATGTAATATTCCATTACTTGTACTGTATTACTTACATTTATTATTACATTACTTGTAATGACAAGTAATGAATTAAATGAAATTGGTTACGCACATGTCTGAGATAGAGAGAGAGAGAAGGAATATGGGTGAGGTAGGGAGGTTAACTGTGTCAGTTTGCTACCCTACACATGGGGAGGGGGGAATAAGGGAGTAAAAGAGAGAGGGAAAGAGAGGGAGAAAGAGAGACACATTGCACACCACACACACACTGTGCAGGGTTTCACAGGCGGTCGCTCAGTGATGTTGCCTTCAGGTACTGCAGGAGGGCTCATGTGGCTTTCTCCGCTGATGTATTGTGACACCATGCTCCCAAGATGTTTTCTTGAATAAAGGGCCGATCGTCGAGTCTCCTTAAGACACACTGGAGAGTTCGGCGAGCTTCTTCATATTCGGGACAGTGGCACAAGAGATGGTCAATAGTCTCTACACAGTAGCAGTTATCACACTTAGATGAGTCAGCCATGCCAATGCTTTGGCTGAATGACTTCGTAAATGCTACACCAACCCACAGCCGACACAGCATTGTTGCGTCACGTCGCGAAATCTTGGACAGCAGTTGTAGTTGGAGCAGCGATTCAAGGTTCTGTGGACGACGCGTACATGTCTGAATGGATATAATTATGGCACTTGCAAAAGTTTGTGTTGTTTGTTGAGTCATAAAATGTCAGCACATCATAGCGTATAAACAATGATGCAGAATGGAAAACTGTCAATACAATCACCTTGGAGTTTCATTAATTTAGGCAAATCTATTACCCAGAAGCGCGTGTCAGTTTTGTCACTTATTTGTATCACAGGTCGGCCACCTTTTGAGGAGGAGGGCCCAGTTACATGAAATCGACATGGCGGGGGCCGCACGGCAAATTAGGGGGGGGGGGGGGGAGGCGGGGCTTTGCGGGCAAAGAGAAAAAAATAGCGAATTGAGAACAATGTACAAAATTGAAATAGAAATCATATTGTCATGGTCGCAATTTATGAACCTACATTGCAAGAAACAAAACCTTTTTTTTTTAACCGGAGCCTAAGGGCTCCTGGTCGCCTTCTAGCCAGGATTGCCCCCCCCCCCCCCTTTCCCATTCGCTGGCGACCAAAATAAAGTTTATTCATCGCCCTCTTTCAATGCGAATTTTAGTGCGGAACATTCTTAGCCAAGTCACAAACATCTATACTCTGTTTCACCACTACCGTTCAGCACTGCCAAAGGTACGGGGTGTAAACAAGCCACACGCTTGCGCAGGAAAACATAGATCTAGATATAAGTGCCTTGCAGTTGGCAAGGTTGAGACATTTGCCCTTGTTTAGCATCTGCTTCTGCACATCAATAAGTAATTTCTTTAGTCTTCATCGCATTTACGTCGTATTACTTTAATTGTTGTATCAGTAACCGTCGGTAACTCTGGTTAAAAATTAACATGGCAGCGCCCATGCAGACGCGACCACCCGCTTCGATCTGAACTTGCCCTCGACGCTCGCCCAAAGCGCTCACAGCACCAAATGAATGGTGTAATGAGCTATCGCTTTGCGTCACCTCACGATCAGGACAAAGCACCAGGTACGCTCTGCCGTTATTGGCGAGATAAGATATTGCTCTAACCACGCCTGCTAAGCCTAACGCACCGATAATTTGATTGCGGTTCATAGAAATAGAGCAATGTTGTCACGAATACATTGCTGCCGAAGCTCCAATACATAAATCTAAAGCAAATACAAGCGTCTGTTTGGAACTTACGGGTCTAAGAACGCACGACGACGACGTGATAAACTCGAGGCGGAGAGCAGCAGCCTCGATGCGTGCAGCCATGTTCTATTTTTTTCGGCGCTGCCGTCTGCTCGCTGAACGTGTGCGCGCAGACGGCAGGGGGATGCTAGCAGACGACGCGGCGCGGATGAATACATGTGGAGGGGCTAATCACCCTCCCTATTGGCTAATGGGCCCTGTAGCCTCCACAGTGCTGAAGGGAACTTCTGAAACAGAGTATACATCAAGGTTGCTCAACCACAGGCGCAGAGAGTTATGGAGGGTATATATATATATATATATATATATATATATATATATATATATATATATATATATATATATATATATATATATATATATTGTAGAGGAATGACAGACAGAGACAGCACCCTTCCTGCGGGCCGGCTGTTCTTATTCTGCCCTCGTTCTCTTCTTTCTCTAGCCGAGTATGCGCCAGTGCCCGAGCTACGCTTTTCATCATTACACTCGGCCATGACTGCGAGCGCGCGCCACTGCCGACAATGCTTCTGGTGGGCGGCACTGGCTGCATCGCAGCGGTCGGTCTGGGCCACGCTGGAACTCTGCTTGGGGATCCGTAAGTGGGTCTGGTGGGCGGTATTGGCTGTGTCTGGGTGGTCTGACTTGTGGACGCCACAACCTGCCTTTCTGGGCTGCTGAACACTCTGGTGGGCGACATTGGCTGTCTCGTTGTGGCCGCTGCGACTCGCCGCGACACGCTGCGACTCGCCGTTGTGTCTTGCAGAAGATGGCATTAGCAGGTGGCACTGAATATTCGGAAGGGGTCGAAAGTGCCTGCGACGATTGTCCTGTTGCTGTTCAGAACACACTTTCGGAGGTCCTTGTGACTTTATGGGTGTCACACCATCTTCCAGTTCCTTCACCGGTGGCGTCTCAGACGCAACAGGAGCTGGAACTCGCATGTGCCCTTGCGAAGGCGAGACTGGGAGCAACTTCTTCGACTGCGTTGAATCAGCGGTGCCAACGCAGTCCTCTCGATAGGAGGGGAACATGGGAGTGATGCCTTGTCCTTCGTTGTTCGTTAAATGAGACGGAACTGGCGTCTTCGCCATGTAAACTGGCGCCTCTATGTGCCCAAGTGATGATGTGCTTGGGAAGACTCGGGACTCCAACGTTTCTGACTTTGCGGTGACAATGGTCGCTGCCAGGGGATGTCGTGAGGTGGGTTCAGACGCGAGGTCTGAGGTCTCTACCGCGACGCCCACCTCGCATATTTTGTTGGTGTCTGTGGCGGCTTGTTCCACGAAGCTTGCTGGGAATGAGCTGCAGGAAGCAGATGTACCATTGCTGTGGTAGCACACGGGAACTTGGTACGTCGGAGAGGGTACGTTGGGGCAGGGCACAGCTACACTATTGTCACGGAGCCCTTGATCTCGGTCACCGAGGGAGGGCAGGATGGTAGGGGCCTGAGCTGTACCGTCGAGTTTCTGTGTGTCACAGCTTCCATGAGAGGTACACAGTGGGTCGGTAGGGAAGGGGCTGCAGGCGTGCGAAAGTGGCCGAAAAACGGTAGTTAGTCGGGCACACCATTCAGGCCAGGATTGCTGTTGCACGCCTTCGTAGCGGTGCCATGCCTTGGCTGCATCGCGAAGGTGGTCGATGGCCACCAGCCATTTCCGATGATCTGGCCAGGCATGGCGGGTGCCGAGGGAATTAATGGTGTCGACCCACAGGAAAACGTCGTTCTGGAAGCCGCGGAACACTGGCACTGCCCAAACAGCCGACGATGGTGAGAAGGGAGCCGAAAATTCAGAGTGTGCCGACGCCAAACAGCTCAGTTGCTCTGAGAGCTCCGCGAGGGAACGCCGAAGCTCGCGGCGGTTCTCGAGTGAGCTGGCCTCAAGATTTTGCGAGGCGGCCGCAGCCAACATGGCATTGATTGCGCACAATGTTGGCAAAACGGCAGGAGACAGCTTGGAGCTCGACGCTATCAAGTCCGTAGTCATGACGCGGAGTTGCGCGATGGTATGCAGCAGCTCCACGGCGCTGTCGATGAAGTGAGGTTGCGCCGCCGAGGAGGCCTGGACGCCGTCCACGGACGGTGCTTGAAGCGCCGAGAAGTCGACAGGTGACGAGGAGGCATGTACGCCGTCCCTAGGCGAGAGGAGCCCGTGCGCATGGTTGGCGCGAAGTATCGTGTCGCCGGAAAAGTTCCCCGGAACCACAATGGAGGCCTGGACGCCGTCCGCTGGTGGTGGGCTCAATACTTCCCGCGGCGCTCGCCTTGCGGGTTCCATCAGCGAGAAAGCGTGACGGCGTTCCTCACGAAGACGCGTCACCACAAGCTAACAGCTGGGGTTCGGCAAAGCCTTTCGACGACTGCGCCATTGTAGAGGAATGACAGAGACAGAGACAGCACCCTTGCTGCGGGCCGGCTGTTCTTATTCTGCCCTCGTTCTCTTCTTTCTCTAGCCGAGTATGCGCCCGTGCCCGAGCTACGCTTTTCATCATTACAATATATATATATATATATATATATATATATATATATATATATATATATATATATATATATATATATATATATATATATATATATATATATATATATATATATATATATGATTCAAAAGAAAGTTCTGGGGGTCCGGTGCACATATAGTCAAGAAATGAAGGAGCACACTTGAGAAAATTGAATATTTTTACTGGTTCACGTTTCGGCCGTGGCACGGCCTTCGTCAGAATGAAATCGACACGATTGAATCGATACAATTGAATATTTTTTTACTGTTTAACATTTCGCCCGTGGTATGGCCTTCGTCAGAATGACGAAGGCCGTGCCACGACCGAAATGTTAACCAGTAAAAAATATTCAAATTTCGTAAGTGTGCTCCTTCATTTCTTGACTATATCTATATATATATATATATATATATATATAGAGAGAGAGAGAGAGAGAGAGGCAGAGAGAGAGAGCGATAGAGGTATATACGAGAACTAACACATAACGATGCCAAGGAAAGTATAGAGCATCGTACGCGTTATTCGAAGGTCGCACATGCGGCCCTGCCGGCGGCAATTTATCTTTTCGTCCACTATTCTTTCTTCACATTTACATTGCAATTACTACTAACATCCCCTGTACTTTTCTTGGCATCATTGTCTGTTAGTTCTCATTAATATTGTGTTCGAACAAAGAAAACGAGCCCTTCAATTTACGCTTCTCTCCTTTATATATCTATTTAGTTATTTACATATACCTGCATAACGGAATAGCCAGACCACTGCCATCACTTAGCCAATATTGCCACGCGCGGTTCTTTTACTGTATTCAGTTTCCGCCCACAAAGACTATCAGCAGTACTGGCGCAGGCCGCGCCTTATTGTTCCAGAAGCTTCTCGGTTGTAGTAGATCGTTTTGTTAAGATTGCACGCAAGACGCTAACACTCAAGATTATTCCAGAGCTTGCGCGACGACTAGTGATAAGGCTAGAATGTTCGACGCGTGATTTATAAAGGCCGGCGCGTTCCAGCGATGTTCAGTTCATCGACGGCCGACGCTCTGTTCGCCGCTATCAGTGCCAGTGTGTATTGCTGTAATCTGACTTTCCCTTTACCGGCCACAAGTTCGGCCCAAATAAACAGTTTCATATGATGAGACAGCTCTGACCGAAACTAGCCATCATTCAGGTTACATTCGCTAGTGCCAACGAGTACTCATGTAAATACCGTTGCTTAAGTTACGCGCTTTAACGATAGGCTACGCGAGACGTCTCTGCCTCAGGGATCAACGAATAATATTGTCAGAAATCGTGCCCAATTGCGTAACGTGATTGCAAGAGGCGCAGGGAGGCATTGTCTTCAATACTTTATTCTCTTAGTATTTTCCCACCTATCATCCTCACTTTGGTGAGCAGCCTGTCTACCCTTGACCACGATGTATATTCAATGGATATTCTACAAATATTTTTACACCTATATATCATCCACACTTTGGTGCGTAGCCTGCGTACACTTGTCGAAGCTGCCTTGTATGCATCACTCGTGCATGCAGCGTTGAAGCGCTTGCGATTTTATCCAGAAAATATAGAGTCGTCGCTCAATCTGTGCGCGGCACTTTTCTCGGCTTCATTCACTGGCAATTTCTTCCGAACGAAAAATCGCGAGAATTGGGGAATAAAACAGGGTGAGCGCGAAAAACACACAAAAAAAAAACATACAGGGCTAACTGCGCGCAAAGGCAGCTTTACAAGCAAATGGGGAAGGCTTGTCCGGCAGCCCGCGGGAAAGCCTTCATTTGCATATGCAAATGAAATGCCCCCATGCCAGAGCAACATCGAAGGGCTCAAGCTAGATACCGCCTTTCCGTTACAACCAGCCCAGCTCTAGCTATCCTATCGCACGCGTTGCGCAGCAGATCTTATCCTCCCCGAAATGATTCCCGCTTCCAAGGGAAGTTATGTCCCTACAATTTTCATCTAGGCGCCGTGATTGCTTTTCTTGTCCTGCAGCAACGTGGTGCTGTGATGGTTTCGAAACCTCTCTGGCCCTCGTTCCCGCCATCATCAGTCTGTCTGAATTCTGCTTGTGCACCCTTATTACTTTTAAAAATAAGCGAAATTGGGAGATTATGGCCCCCCTTACAAGGAGCCTCCAAATCGATTTTCAGGAAGAATGCGTAATAATATAAAGTTAATTTCAGCGTGTACGGTATTCGAGCATACGCAAGGGTGCTAGCGGAATGTTAGGGTACTGAGCGACTGCAGCGAGATCTTGCGATGCTTCGTTTAAACACTAATATAGACACCCGGTGCTCACGCATGCGCAAAATGCCAGATCACTGCCACGAGAAGGTTTCACGTTGCAACACTAAACACAGGGTTAAGTAAGCTCAATACAACCAGTTTGTGAATAGGACTAAACTGTCCCTGCAGCCAAAGTTACGTCTGCCAAACAGGCAGATGCCTTGATGAACATCTGAAAGAGCACAATTACAAAAACTAAATACATTGCAGGGACTGCACATGTAAACCAAATTTAGGCGCATGTTTTATTATAGGCTGAGTGGGCGTGTGAACAGCACTACGATGCGGTTCACTAATCCGTTCTGCTTTATCGTCCAGGTTACGGCATGGATTCACTTCACCGCTGTACCGTTATCTTCAGCGGCAGTTGATACCAGCAAGCTGTCCTGTCAACTCAACGACTCGGAAGAATCGGCCTGGCCGCGCGACAAGCACCACGTTTTGACGGTCACCCCTCTACCAAACGAAGGATTCGGATCGACAACATCATCATCGACGGCTGCCTATATGAAGAGCTGGTGGAACCCCGGCGCCCTTAGTGGGCGTGTGAACATCACTACGATGCGGTTCACTAATCCGTTCTGCTTTATCGTCCAGGTTACGGCATGGATTCACTTCACCGCTGTACCGTTATCTTCAGCGGCAGTTGATACCAGCAAGCTGTCCTGTCAACTCAACGACTCGGAAGAATCGGCCTGGCCGCGCGACAAGCACCACGTTTTGACGGTCACCCCTCTACCAAACGAAGGATTCGGATCGACAACATCATCATCGACGGCTGCCTATATGAAGAGCTGGTGGAACCCCGGCGCCCTTAGTGGGCGTGTGAACAGCACTACGATGCGGTTCACTAATCCGTTCTGCTTTATCGTCCAGGTTACGGCATGGATTCACTTCAGCGCTGTACCGTTATCTTCAGCGGCAGTTGATACCAGCAAGCTGTCCTGTCAACTCAACGACTCGGAAGAATCGGCCTGGCCGCGCGACAAGCACCACGTTTTGACGGTCACCCCTCTACCAAACGAAGGATTCGGATCGACAACATCATCATCGACGGCTGCCTATATGAAGAGCTGGTGGAACCCCGGCGCCCTTAGTGGGCGTGTGAACAGCACTACGATGCGGTTCACTAATCCGTTCTGCTTTATCGTCCAGGTTACGGCATGGATTCACTTCAGCGCTGTACCGTTATCTTCAGCGGCAGTTGATACCAGCAAGCTGTCCTGTCAACTCAACGACTCGGAAGAATCGGCCTGGCCGCACGACAAGCACCACGTTTTGACGGTCACCCCTCTACCAAACGAAGGATTCGGATCGACAACATCATCATCGACGGCTGCCTATATGAAGAGCTGGTGGAACCCCGGCGCCCTTAGTGGGCGTGTGAACATCACTACGATGCGGTTCACTAATCCGTTCTGCTTTATCGTCCAGGTTACGGCATCGGATTCACTTCAGCGCTGTACCGTTATCTTCAGCGGCAGTTGATACCAGCAAGCTGTCCTGTCAACTCAACGACTCGGAAGAATCGGCCTGGCCGCGCGACAAGCACCACGTTTTGACGGTCACCCCTCTACCAAACGAAGGATTCGGATCGACAACATCATCATCGACGGCTGCCTATATGAAGAGCTGGTGGAACCCCGGCGCCCTTAGTGGGCGTGTGAACATCACTACGATGCGGTTCACTAATCCGTTCTGCTTTATCGTCCAGGTTACGGCATCGATTCACTTCAGCGCTGTACCGTTATCTTCAGCGGCAGTTGATACCAGCAAGCTGTCCTGTCAACTCAACGACTCGGAAGAATCGGCCTGGCCGCACGACAAGCACCACGTTTTGACGGTCACCCCTCTACCAAACGAAGGATTCGGATCGACAACATCATCATCGACGGCTGCCTATATGAAGAGCTGGTGGAACCCCGGCGCCCTTAGTGGGCGTGTGAACATCACTACGATGCGGTTCACTAATCCGTTCTGCTTTATCGTCCAGGTTACGGCATGGATTCACTTCACCGCTGTACCGTTATCTTCAGCGGCAGTTGATACCAGCAAGCTGTCCTGTCAACTCAACGACTCGGAAGAATCGGCCTGGCCGCGCGACAAGCACCACGTTTTGACGGTCACCCCTCTACCAAACGAAGGATTCGGATCGACAACATCATCATCGACGGATGCCTATATGAAGAGCTGGTGGAACCCCGGCGCCCTTAGTGGGCGTGTGAACAGCACTACGATGCGGTTCACTAATCCGTTCTGCTTTATCGTCCAGGTTACGGCATGGATTCACTTCAGCGCTGTACCGTTATCTTCAGCGGCAGTTGATACCAGCAAGCTGTCCTGTCAACTCAACGACTCGGAAGAATCGGCCTGGCCGCGCGACAAGCACCACGTTTTGACGGTCACCCCTCTACCAAACGAAGGATTCGGATCGACAACATCATCATCGACGGCTGCCTATATGAAGAGCTGGTGGAACCCCGGCGCACTTAGTGGGCGTGTGAACAGCACTACGATGCGGTTCACTAATCCGTTCTGCTTTATCGTCCAGGTTACGGCATGGATTCACTTCAGCGCTGTACCGTTATCTTCAGCGGCAGTTGATACCAGCAAGCTGTCCTGTCAACTCAACGACTCGGAAGAATCGGCCTGGCCGCACGACAAGCACCACGTTTTGACGGTCACCCCTCTACCAAACGAAGGATTCGGATCGACAACATCATCATCGACGGCTGCCTATATGAAGAGCTGGTGGAACCCCGGCGCCCTTAGTGGGCGTGTGAACATCACTACGATGCGGTTCACTAATCCGTTCTGCTTTATCGTCCAGGTTACGGCATCGATTCACTTCAGCGCTGTACCGTTATCTTCAGCGGCAGTTGATACCAGCAAGCTGTCCTGTCAACTCAACGACTCGGAAGAATCGGCCTGGCCGCGCGACAAGCACCACGTTTTGACGGTCACCCCCTCTACCAAACGAAGGATTCGGATCGACAACATCATCATCGACGGCTGCCTATATGAAGAGCTGGTGGAACCCCGGCGCCCTTAGTGGGCGTGTGAACATCACTACGATGCGGTTCACTAATCCGTTCTGCTTTATCGTCCAGGTTACGGCATCGATTCACTTCAGCGCTGTACCGTTATCTTCAGCGGCAGTTGATACCAGCAAGCTGTCCTGTCAACTCAACGACTCGGAAGAATCGGCCTGGCCGCGCGACAAGCACCACGTTTTGACGGTCACCCCTCTACCAAACGAAGGATTCGGATCGACAACATCATAATCGACGGCTGCCTATATGAAGAGCTGGTGGAACCCCGGCGCCCTTAGTGGGCGTGTGAACATCACTACGATGCGGTTCACTAATCCGTTCTGCTTTATCGTCCAGGTTACGGCATGGATTCACTTCAGCGCTGTACCGTTATCTTCAGCGGCAGTTGATACCAGCAAGCTGTCCTGTCAACTCAACGACTCGGAAGAATCGGCCTGGCCGCGCGACAAGCACCACGTTTTGACGGTCACCCCTCTACCAAACGAAGGATTCGGATCGACAACATCATCATCGACGGCTGCCTATATGAAGAGCTGGTGGAACCCCGGCGCCCTTAGTGGGCGTGTGAACATCACTACGATGCGGTTCACTAATCCGTTCTGCTTTATCGTCCAGGTTACGGCATCGATTCACTTCAGCGCTGTACCGTTATCTTCAGCGGCAGTTGATACCAGCAAGCTGCCCTGTCAACTCAACGACTCGGAAGAATCGGCCTGGCCGCGCGACAAGCACCACGTTTTGACGGTCACCCCTCTACCAAACGAAGGATTCGGATCGACAACATCATCATCGACGGCTGCCTATATGAAGAGCTGGTGGAACCCCGGCGCCCTTAGTGGGCGTGTGAACAGCACTACGATGCGGTTCACTAATCCGTTCTGCTTTATCGTCCAGGTTACGGCATGGATTCACTTCAGCGCTGTACCGTTATCTTCAGCGGCAGTTGATACCAGCAAGCTGTCCTGTCAACTCAACGACTCGGAAGAATCGGCCTGGCCGCGCGACAAGCACCACGTTTTGACGGTCACCCCTCTACCAAACGAAGGATTCGGATCGACAACATCATCATCGACGGCTGCCTATATGAAGAGCTGGTGGAACCCCGGCGCCCTTAGTGGGCGTGTGAACAGCACTACGATGCGGTTCACTAATCCGTTCTGCTTTATCGTCCAGGTTACGGCATGGATTCACTTCAGCGCTCTACCGTTATCTTCAGCGGCAGTTGATACCAGCAAGCTGTCCTGTCAACTCAACGACTCGGAAGAATCGGCCTGGCCGCGCGACAAGCACCACGTTTTGACGGTCACCCCTCTACCAAACGAAGGATTCGGATCGAC
Source organism: Rhipicephalus appendiculatus (assembly GCA_030522465.1). Taxonomy (NCBI): domain Eukaryota; kingdom Metazoa; phylum Arthropoda; class Arachnida; order Ixodida; family Ixodidae; genus Rhipicephalus; species Rhipicephalus appendiculatus. Next base: position 67,970 of record JALIZH010024648.1, on the reverse strand, counting down.
AACATCATCATCGACGGCTGCCTATATGAAGAGCTGGTGGAACCCCGGCGCCCTTAGTGGGCGTGTGAACAGCACTACGATGCGGTTCACTAATCCGTTCTGCTTTATCGTCCAGGTTACGGCATGGATTCACTTCAGCGCTGTACCGTTATCTTCAGCGGCAGTTAATACCAGTGTAGCGCTATCATCATCGTCATTTTACTAGCCACCGCGCCGCGCCTCTCGTGCAGCTCATGCTGAGCTCGAGCCGCGAGACAGTTAGAACGGGTTCACGCGCCTGGCGGAACTGGACGCCGGCAGTTGCCGCCGCTCCGTTTGGCCTTCGCTCAATAAAGTGGCGAGACAGCGGCACGGCCACGTCGGCCGCCTTCACGACGACGTCTCTCGTCTCTGTCCATCGCTACAGTGGTGACCCGGACAACACGCCTTTCGACGAGCGGCCACTGCCATGTTTCGACGTCCCTACCCGCAAGTGCCGCCGTTCAACCCGGTCTACCCCCCGAGTATGGTTTAAGCAGCTGGATGCCATTCTCATGGTGGATGGCGTCACCGCACAACCGGAGATGCACGCCGTCCTACTACACGCCCTCCCGGTTGAGCTCCGCCATCTCGCGGCCGCGTCGACATCCAGCCAGCAGCCATACGATGATCTCTGTACTGCGGTGCTGGCCTCCTACGGGGAAATCTACCGCCCGCTTCCGATGAGCCGCGAGTTCCGGGTTTCCCCTCCGTCGACTCGAGCTCTAAAAGCCAGCCAGCAGCTCTCCCTTTACTACGACTTTTCTTCCCCGGCTACGACTCCTTCTACCTCGGGTCCGGACACAGGAGCACCCATTCCTGCGCCCGACCACGACGACCAGGTAGAAGACGCCCCTGCGTTGACCGACCTTCCCGAGGACCTCCCCGAGGGTCCCCGAAGGTACGAGGGTCCGTCCCGCATGCCTGCCACTCGCCCATCTTCCCCAACCTCGACGGCTCGTGACGCCTTGAAGACGTCAGACTGCAGTACGGCTACCTTGCCGCACGCCCTGGAGTCTGACACGGCCGCGGACGATCTCCCACCCGCTGTTCGCCCACCAATTGCGGAGGCGTCGCCGTCGACAATTACTAACGAACGCGAGCTTCCGTCGACCGCATCGCTCTGCGTCATTTGCCAGCAGCGACCAGTCTCGCCCTCGCAGTCTCCCGCAGCCGAAGTTCCAGCCCCCCAACCAACTACGGCCGAACTTCAACGACGCGGCAGCTATGACTGACGCGCCTGAGGACGACGTGCCTGGCCCTGCTATGGCAGAGCAGACCACTCTTGTCCCATCTATCAAAGAGGAAGCCATTGACCATGCTTATCTGTGCACCAGCCCTCGTGCGCTGACTATCGAAAGTCGTTCCACGTGCACAGGTGCGCCGACCAACCCTCCTCTAGAGTGCACGCCTGCAGTGTTCCACGGTATCGATCCTCCGGAACCGTTGACGCAGGCCGGTAGCCACCAAACGGGTGTCCACAATGCAAACGCGCTCGTCACAACGGCAACGACGTCCAATTGGACCCCATCTCTATCGTACGTGGCTCTACGTCGACAAAACCACCGCACTCGGCGTCAATCAAGACGGCATGCACGTGGGGCGGTTGTTCGAGACCGATGTCGCCGCATCCGGGGACTTGTGTACCATTTCCAGCGCACCGAACGCCCTACAACGCCGAGGTTGGTGTTGCGCCGACACCGCAGTCCACACCAGCACCACCGACCCGCTGCCGACGTTAGCGACGAAACCGACACATCTACGGGCACTTTTGTCAGCCGCGTCCGATCGTGCCGCCTGGTGCGCTCTTGAACAGTCACACCTAGGTCATCGTGGGACCTACTTGTCTATAACCACAGCGCTCCGGTGCCTTCTCCGTCCGCTGCTTTTTTCCCAGTGCCGCCCGCCGCAACAACTGTAAAGACCCTGCGCCTCCCCGTCGACGACTGGACTACCCACGGACCCTTTCGACTTGCGTTGTCAGCACTTGTATATACGCTGCCATAGTTTTTCATTACGGGTTCATTTCTGCAGGGGGGAGTATCTGTAGCGCTATCATCATCGTCATTTTACTAGCCACCGCGCCGCGCCTCTCGTGCAGCTCATGCTGAGCTCGAGCCGCGAGACAGTTAGAACGGGTTCACGCGCCTGGCGGAACTGGACGCCGGCAGTTGCCGCAGCTCCGTTTGGCCTTCGCTCAATAAAGTGGCGAGACAGCGGCACGGCCACGTCGGCCACCTTCACGACGACGTCTCTCGTCTCTGTCCATCGCTACACCAGCAAGCTGTCCTGTCAACTCAACGACTCGGATGAATCGGCCTGGCCGCGCGACAAGCACCACGTTTTGACGGTCACCCCTCTACCAAACGAAGGATTCGGATCGACAACATCATCATCGACGGCTGCCTATATGAAGAGCTGGTGGAACCCCGGCGCCCTTAGTGGGCGTGTGAACAGCACTACGATGCGGTTCACTAATCCGTTCTGCTTTATCGTCCAGGTTAGTTCTGTTACATCTCTGTACGCTAAAAAGTCGAATAACGTTTGTCTGTTGCTGTTCCCACGCCCGGGAGTTTTGCTTTGTGTTTTTCATGAGTGCTTTGACGTTGTAACTCAATTGCTTATGCTGTCCGGTGATGTTGAGCTCAACGCTGGGCCTAACACAAGAGCCCAAGTGCAAAGCCCTCCTGTTGATTCACAGGCTAAGAAGTTTAATGATATGTTCGAAATATTACAAGCTGTAAACACGCGTACCGAGAAAATGGAGAGGGACCAAACGAACTTAATCAAATCTGTTGATGAACTTAAAAAGACACAGGCAGATTTTCAAGAAAATCTTACTGTTATAGACAAACGATTAACGGAGGTAGAACACAAAACGGCTGCCCTTGAGGAAGTCGAGGAAGAGACACAGCGCCTTCGCCAGTCGATTAACCGCCTTAACAGCGAAAACGTTCAACTACGTGCTAAGCAAGCTGAGCTTGAAGACATGCAGCGGCGAGACAACCTTTTATTCTATGGCCTACCTGATGCCCAGTCTGAGTCCTGGGCTCAGTCAGAGGAAAAGCTGATCAATGCACTTTCATCCAGCTTGAAATTACCACCATCTGGAATATTTATCGAAAGAGCACACAGGCTTGGCGGCTATTCTTCCAATAAGTGCCGGCCAATCATTGCCAAATTCTCTTCTTTCAAGCTCAAGCAGCAAATACTTCTCAGCAGTTCTAAGCTGAAGGAAGAAAATATTACCGTTAGTGAAGACTATTCGCCCTCTACTCGCCTTGCTAGAAAGAAACTGGCCGATTTCGGCAAAACCCAAAACACAAGTTTTAAGCTTCGTTTCAACAAACTGTACATAAATAGAAAGTGCTACACCTACAACCCCTCTGATGATTGCGTGCGTGAAATCTCGGGTACCGTTAAGCCATCAGTCGAAACTTCAGGTCCCGCGCACGATTTGCCTCATGCGTCCGTGTCACCCAGCACTGAATAGCTTTGGGCGAGGGGAAGTGGATTAAAGTTAGAGGTCCCAAACCAACTTTCGTTTCTTTTCACAAATATTCGATGCCTAATTCCAAAACGTGACGATCTATGCTCTGCTATCGATGCTTCTGACGCCGACATTATCTGTCTTACTGAAACCTGGTTGTCTGCGCAGGTTGATAACAGCGAATTGTTCGATTGCAAAAAACACTACAACATTTATCGGTGCGACAGAGGTGCTCGGTGTGGCGGAGGCGTGCTTATAGCGGTTTCGGACACGATTTTGTCTTTTCCAATTCATCTTTGTAACGCTTTAGAACTTGTTCTGGTTGAAATACAGACGTGTTCTAAGAAGTTGATACTGGGCGTTTGTTATCGGCCACCATCCTGTCCATCCACTTTTGTTGACGAGCTTCATGATGTCATTTACATGATTACAGTGCGGTATCCGAATAGTCCGCTCCTTTTAGTAGGTGACTTTAATTTCCCGAATATAGTTTGGTCTAACGTGCATTCCACTTGTCATCCCTTCACGGGTGTGGGCGACGCGTTCTTGAATTTGTGCAACGATTTCAACTTGTCCCAGCTAGTGACGCAGGCAACAAGAATTACATCTACCACTTCTAACATCTTAGATCTAGTACTCACCACTGCGCCTGATCTTTTCAATTCCGTATCCTACTTACCGGGGCTAAGTGATCATTCGCTGCTTCATTTTTCTTTCGCCTGCACAGTGCCTCACAGTAGCAACCACAAAAAAATATATCCGGGACTACAAACATGCAGATTTCGATGGTATTAATCGTGATCTCTCTGCTTTTTTGGATGATTACATGCAGAACTTTTTTGATCGCTCTGTGAATAATAACTGGACTTTATTTAAAGAAAAGGTTCTATCACTCATAGAAAAATATGTACCACGCATAGTCATCACATCTAACCGGCAATCACCATGGTTCAGTCAATCGCTAAAAAGACTACGCAATAAGAAAAAACGCATTTTCCGCTCTGCAAAGCTAACCAGCACTCAAGAACGTTGGAGTGCTTATCAAACCGTGGCTGCTGAATATAAAGAAGCTCTCAAGCGTGCCAAGGATTTATTTTTCAATACTACATTACCATCTCTTTTAATTACTAACCCTAAGCAATTTTGGAATGTAGTCAATAAAAGAGACAATTCACCTATCACCCTAAAAGATGCAGGCGATCACCTAATCCATCTTGACGAATCCGCAAATGTTCTAAACTCTGTATTCGTTTCTGCTTTTTCAAAAAAATGTGTCTTCTGTAACCCCCCGCCTATGCCGGTACTGATTTTTTTTACAATGGACCCTATTGTCTTTGATACTGCTGGTATAGAAAAAATAATACAAAACCTAAAAGTTTCATCATCATGTGGCGTTGACGACATCAATTCCAAGTTTTTAATTAGAACTAAAGTGTACAGTGCCATAATTTTCACTAATCTATTTCAGCAATCACTTCAGACGGGTCGCATTCCGGAAGACTGGAAGGTAGGGAAGGTGATTCCCTTGCACAAGTCTGGGTATAGGCATTCTCCATATAATTATCGACCCATCTCACTTACGTGCATTTCATGTAAAATTATGGAACATGTTATTTGCTCTCACCTGACATCTTTTCTACAGTCAAATGGTTTTTTTACGGATCATCAGCATGGATTTCGCAAGTCATTTTCATGTGAAACACAACTTTTGTCGTTCACGCATGATCTAAATTCCATCCTTGACGGAGGTTCCATTGTCGACTGCATATTCCTAGACTTCTCAAAAGCGTTTGACAAGGTTTCTCATCAACTGCTTCTATTGAAACTCAGTAAACTTAACATTGATCCTAACGTTCTTCAATGGCTGCACTCTTTTCTCACTGATCGTTCCCAATTTGTCACTGTTAATATCACCTCGTCCATCACTTCTGCTGTTGAATCGGGGGTGCCTCAAGGCTCTGTGCTGGGACCCTTGCTTTTTCTCATCTATATAAACGACTTACCTGATAATCTATGTTCATCAATTAACCTGTTCGCTGATGACTGCGTTCTATATCGTGTTATTAACAGTGACTCTGATCTAGACCTTCTCCAGTCTGATATAAACCGGGTTCGTGACTGGACTAACACGTGGAATATGGAATTAAACACTAAGAAATGCAAGCACATGCGCGTTTCACGTCGCAATACAACACTGCCCTCTTATTATCTTAATAATACTAATCTGGAATCTGTGTCCTGTTACAAATATCTAGGCGAAACCATCTCTTCTGATCTTTCTTGGAAGATGCATGTAGATCATGTAACCAATAACGCTAATCGCACGCTGGGCTTTATACGCCGAAATTTTTATCTCTCTTCTAGTCCTGTAAAATTACTTCTTTATAAATCATTAGTCCGTTCCAAACTGGAATATGCTGCATCTGTGTGGGACCCCAGTCAAGAAACGCTCATCTCTCGGCTTGAATCCGTCCAGAGCCGGGCTGCTCGTTTCATTCTTTCTAATTATCATCGCACCTCCAGCGTCACTTCCATGAAAGCAAGCTTATCATTACCTCTGCTTTCACAACGTAGGAAAATATCTCGCCTTTGCCTGTTCCACAAGGTATATTACGACAATCCGATTCTCAAAAATAAATTGATAACCCCTTCATTTTACGTATCTGCCCGCATCGACCATCGTCATAAGGTTGGTATTCCCACATGCCACACCAACCATTTTTACAATTCATTCATCCCCCGTACGTCAGCAAGTTGGAATCACCTTCCGCGATCTGTCGTCGAGATTATTGACAACTCTAAGTTTAAAGCTGCTGTAACTAACCTGTTCTTGTCATAAGGGTTTTTTTTTTCTTGTTAGGATTATAGTATTTTCATTTTTTTAGTAACCTTTGTGTTTTTCATATTTGAACGCGCCAACACTTTGACATGCTGTTGTGACGATGCCTTGTTTGGTTCATAGGCTCGTCCTTGCGCTTGAATGTTTTTTCATTCGCCTTGTTTCCTTATTGTAGGAGACCTTGTTATGCTTTGAATTCTTAACCAACTGTATTTGTTCTCTTATTGTGTGCTGTTAATTCTTGATTACTTTTATTGTATTTATGTAACCCCAAGTTTTTTCTTTTTTTATGTTTGTTGTATTAAAAATGTATACCCACTCCCCTCTGTAATGCCCTCGGGCCCTGAGGGGTACTGAAATAAATAAAAAAAATAAATAGGCTGCAGCTCAGATAAATACACTCGACAAACAATCGAAGCCATGGCAATTGGAAAGTTAATAATAATAATAATAATTGTTGTGTTTTAACGTCACGAAACAACGATGTGATTATGAGAGACGCCGTAGTAGGGGTAATGAGAAAGTTAGGCAACGGATGTGTCATCATGCATTACCTGTCTTCATCTGACAAGAATATAGAATGTCCTTTGTCGAGTGAGCGACGACAGAGCGCACACTGCTTGATCTCATGTACACAGGGGTCCTCTGTTAAAGGGAACCCCGGAGCGTGTGGCAGCCCTTCGGTGCAACCACTGGCCGGCCGCTTCAACGAGTTTTGCGCGGGCGCAATGCGCGCTGTGAGCCCTACTCTTTCGTCGTCCGCTACCGTTTGCTTCCGCGCTGCGAATCGTCGCGAATGTTCATTGAACGAAGGAACATCACTCACAGCACGCACTGCGCATGCGCCGAGCGGCCGCCACACGCTCCGATGTTCCCTTTAACAGTGGACCCCTGTCTACAAATACATATCCTTTCTTGTCAATAAAGCAGCTGTAAGTAGCGCACCATGTGTCCTGGTCTGTTCATCTGTGTCCGTGTCGACATTTGTGCGTTAGTGTCTCATGAACTGAGACTGCAGTTCATTCGCTTAGATTCTGAACACTGTAAATGCGATTGTAATCATTTACTTTTTTACAATGAAGTAATCGTAATATTGAAGAGTTATATTTTTGTTTCAGTAACGTGCAGAAGAAGTGTGATGTTAGTGCCGAAAACTGCATCCGAGAGCAACACAATTAATACAATAAATACGACTTCTCATAAACGAATACCATAAATGAATGCCACTTCTGAGCCTTATCCGTTATGATGTTCACGTCCGTTGCAGTGTATGCCGGAAAGATACCCCAGGTAGACGCGACCTCGAGTCACGTACCAGCGCGTCTTGCACGTGTCATTGCGTACGTGCGTATACCTCGCGGAATCTATCCATTATTCATCGTTGTTATCGTATAACAATGTACATTGTTCACCTGTTGCAGACGCCCGCGACAACAGCAGGCCAGCTTTCGTATTTCGCTGTGTACATTTTCCGTATTCCCGATGTAAAAGCAATATTCTGTATTTTTTTCTCGCTCCTAAGAAAGAACGAGAGAGAAAAAAAAGGGAAGGATGGTTGCTCCTTCAACATACTCGTCTCGGTAAATATGGATGTGAATCCGTTCAGAGAAACGGGCTTCTCGTCTTGCGCACCCAAACTCGCCGGGATCATTACTACACAGGAGCCGGCGTCGTCTGCATAATACAATGCAAAGATGATGACGAGGTCACTCCGGAGCAGCCAGGAGAACAACGGCGTAGAAGAAGGCGGAGAAGACTGAGTGCGCATGCGTGGGATTGAGTCACGTGGCGTTTGGGAACCAGAGGTCGGCGGAGCTCCGCGATGCCGCTTAATCAATTCGTTCAAACTCGGGGCTGAGCTTCGCGCGGGACAAATGGGAGCGTCCCGGCCCCTTCATTGCGCAATTGGCGGATCCATGACCGTCACTGCTTTAGCGTGGACGTGCCTTCGCCCAATTACTCGCACACCGGTAGTGTTAGTGACAACGCTTGGCCTGAATTGTTAAGCAACAGGAAGTCGCCAGGGCTGATCATAGAGCAAGCATAGGGTAGCCGATATCCTGGTCGGTGTCAAGAGCGGAAAATGCAAGCGTCAGTTGTAGGGACGGTACGCGGTAATATATTCGAATGGCAGGACGTGGGTTCCAAGCGGTGAAAAGCGCAGCAGAGGGCGGAAAAAATGATGTGGTTGCGTTGAAATTTGGAAGTGTACGTTTATAAAAAGGAATCAGCTCGGCATTAGAGGTGCAACGGAGATCGCATGGAGACGTCATCAGCTCACGGGATATACTGGATGGCTGGCAGCAGAAATAGTTATGACATAAGTAGTCATGCACTACATCCATTGAGTGGACTAAATCACATTCATCTCACAATGCTGATGAATAAATTGATGCGTCTGTGTGAAGGATGACGCAGTGACAGATAGCAATGTTTAAAGCACGTGAGCCGGACTAGATAGCTCGGCAGGGGCGGAGCGAGGGCGGGGTGGGGGGGCGGGGGGGGTTGGAGGGGGTTTCAGTTCTCCCTCCCCGAACTTTCTCGGTTTTGCATGTGTATATACACAAGCAAATGCACTCACGAACATCCATAAGGTACACGTGAATACACCCCCCCCCCCTTCCGCCGCGGTGGTATAGCGGTAAGGGTGCTCGACTGCTGACCCGCACTTCGCGGGATCGAATCCCGGCCGCGGCGGTCGCATTTCGATGGAGGCGAAATGGTAGAGACCCGTGTACTGTGTGATGTCAGTGCACGTTTAAAACACCAGATGGTCGAAATTTCCGGAGCCCTCCACTACGGTGTCTCTCATAATCATATCGTGGTTTTGGGACGTTAAACACCAGATATTAGTATTATAATCTTTAACCCCCCCCCCCCCCCCCCCCGAGAAAAATGCCGGACCTTGTTACTGTATCTCGGCATTGCACCAATACCAGGAGAAGCACGTCAGTGGGGCTGAGCACCCTTCAAATGCTCCTGCGTAGCAACGACCTTCTAGCTATCTGGAATCCTAAGCCATTCACATGCTGAGGAACGCCGCAATTACTATTCCTTTCTAGAACGAATGCATCTGCGGGACGATTTAAAATCTCCCGTTGTTTTGACTGCATGGAGGCATCCCATGTACGACCTACAGGTTTTTTTAAAACTGAGTGCATATGCAGGCATTGATATCATTACCGCTCACTCACTGCGTCATTATCCGAAGCACCTTGCAGAATAAACGAATTATTATATAATAATTCGTCACTCAACGATTTCATTCATTAGCTCACACGCAAGCCAAACAATGTGTTTAACATTCGGGTTCCCTTTAAAACACACACGTCTGATCTACCTGCTCCTTAACGACTTTTTGAATGATGCCCAAATAACGACACGAAACAATTCCTTACTTTTGCGTGTTGACTCTTTTAAGGACGAGCATAATCTACGTGCGGAAAACAGCGAAAGTGGCATCGCGTGTAGTGAAGAAAAAAACGTTCTGCCTTCCCATGTTCTTTCATTACAACACTGTGGATGATGATTCCTCAAAGCAAACAAAACCTGTTCATGAAGCAACCACGAAATGAGAGTTTAACCCTCCAAAGGCGAAGCAATGACAGAAGAACAATATACGTAGGGTGACATAACCGTCCGACTATCATTAGTACAAAAGAGCATGCCGAGTAAGTGACAAGTCGGCATTCTATACAGCCGCAAGATGCGGGTCAAATTATCCGCGATTCACTCTCCAGCTTGCGAAGTGCAGACACAGCGTGCTATTCATAACTTTCAACACGCACTACCTGCTACGGCTGCCCATGCTCGTTCAGTGACAACACAAACACAAGCTTCGAAGTGTGGCGCCGCAAGCGAAACACGTTTATGACAGCGGATCACGAGAGGCGCCGACGGCAACAGATGGACGACGCTGAGAAAAACCGACCGCGAATGTTTCTAATTTACTGTCTTTCAGTCTAGCGTCTTACGAAGCGAAGGAAAATGTCAGCGCACTTAGGTTTCGAACTTAGGCCCTGGTGGCGGACGTACGCAACGTTAGGCTTACGTAAGTGATCTGCGGGGACGAAGCAGGCCTGGGTTTGTGCAGCGATCGCGTGAGCTAGACCAGCGAAGAAGAGAAACGAGGATTGGCCAAATTCAGCTCGGTTTTCAGGAAGGCCCCAAACAGGTAGGCCGTAAGTGACACGCGAATAATCGAAAGACCACAGCCGCGCGTGGGCACACTCGCGCATAGCGTGTTGCGTAAGATTCCAAAGCGGTCAGCGCTTCCGCTGCCGTGAGACCCGCGGTTAAGTTGCGTCGGGGTTTCGTCGCCGCCAGAAGGCGCCTCTGCGCGGCGCCTGGAATGACGCCTGCCAGAGTTTAGCCCCCCAGCTTGTTATTTTCTGTTTTTCTTCGTCTTCTTGCGTTAATTTGTCGCCGATTGCACCTTTCTTAGAGAGAACATAGGGAGAGCAACTGCCCTCTCCTAGTCCTTGCACTGCAGTTTAGTGAGCCCCATTCGCGTACTTAAACGGTCGCTTCCCGTTTCCTGCGTTTCGTGTCGGACGCCACCTGTTGTGGACGAATAGGCCTCGGGCAACGCCCTGACCTGCGTGCTCTTTGGAAGGTTTTCGTCTTTTGAGCTTCTCTATCGGGTGTCGATTCTCTTTCTTGGATTTTATTTGGAAATAGGTCATAGCCGTAGTCAAGAAGCTTTGTTCGGTGAGAACAGAAAGCTGTTGGGGGGAGTGGATGCATTACGGATCGTATCGAGTCGTAGTTGCCTGTAAAGGCTCGTTCGATAAATTATTAAAATGCTGCGCTACAGTTACTGGGACGTAAAAAGTTAGAAAGGACACACGTTACAAAGTGGAAACGACAAGCGCAAACTATCAGCTGGATTTATTGGGGAAAAAACATGAAGGAAAAGAAACTCCAGGAAAGGGAAAGATCTGTTCACAATGTGGGGTGGAGGGGGGGGGGGGGGGCAATCTTGCTGAACTTTCTTCTGGTGCTACACATGGGGTGATCATGAGATGTGGCGATGACTCAAAGTTCTTTTCGGAGTATATACGGATTCAACTTCTACATGTGGCTTCTGATAAATTCGATTTCCGTCGGTGCCTTATCAGAAGCCACATGTAGAAGTTGAATCAGCATACTCGGAAAAGAACTTTGAGTCATCGCCACATCTCATAATCATAGATGAGATGGCTATGGCATCGATGTGGTGAGGAACAACGTTACTAGAGTTAACTAGTAACGTTGGTGAGGAAGGCCGTGGCCGACTTTAGTTTTGCAAAAAAAAATGACGAAAAAAAAAGCAGGGAAAATCATGCAAGTGATTTCTATAACCTGCACTCAGAAAGAGCTTCCGCAAAAGGATCCAATACGTTCCGCAAATACGGGCAACAATATACACCACCCACAATAAAGCCTTTTCATCTTCGAGGCTTTTTGTGCGAGAACACTATGCGTAAGAGCGCGAGCTTGGGTATCTTGGCGCTCCATATCAACCATATATTAGCACTGTGTCCGCGTCGTACCTCTGTGCTTTGTTGCTTTTGTGTGCTATAGTTGTTAATCACTATGCGCAGTAATGAGCGAGAAAATCATCGAAAAATTCAGTAGTTATAAGGGTCACAACTAGTGCTAAAAATTTCAATCAGTCTTTACGAACTCTTCACCAACCCTTGGTACTGTGGAGACCGACTGTTTGTTTGCGTTTGCTTGTGCCCAAGCTGAATATTTCTGTACTATCCTCCGGTACAGCCGAAACCCCTTTAATGTACCTTGGAACACTGAAGTTAGAGATACTCGGTACGGAGTCGTAATAAAAAAAAGGTACGCGTGGAGACAGACACACGAGAATATATTGTACCCTTGTTTGTGTCGTCTCGATCTCTTCTCGTGTGTCAAATGGCCTCGACTATGATAGATTTTTGAATGCACTCAGATACACCCCCGATGGTATACAACGAAATTACAAAACAAAACTACATGTGTAGGAGACTATTCGCTCATCCAGACATCAAACCTAAAAATTAAGCAGTGACACTTACAATATTACAAACACGTTCACATTACTCACCTGTACAATACAAGGTACAAGGCATAATATTCAAGATATGAATACTACATTGTAAAGCATGCAGAGTGCTCTAAGAGTGTGGGCTGCTTGGCTCTGACATTACTCGCGACAGGCTGTCAAGCATGATCAGGTCGCACGACACAAGCAGAAAGTCCTAGCTGTCCAGTAAGCTCATGATAGGGCCAGGAGGCTTGACCTCCCGGTTTCAACGCGGGAGCAGTTATGCGGGCTGTCCAGCCTTTTACAGGATACTCAATATAGTTTATCCTGCTCCTCCATGTCTGCACATCTACCGTTTGTTCTCATTATAATAATAATAATAATAATAATAATAATAATAATAATAATAATAATAATAATAATAATAATAATAATAATAATAATAATAATAAGAAGAAGAAGAAGAAGAAGAAGAAGAAGAATCAAGAAGGCTGTGGTACTCCTTTACATAGTTTTGCATTAAAGGTTCTAATGTGTTGCGGTGTCGCAATCGACTCCTGTTGATAACGCAAGTACATGGGTGCCAGTGAGATAACAACATGAGGTATATAAGCTCACTGGCACGCTTTACTACTGCTTGGGCAATTATACAATCTGGCCACAAAGAAAACGATACACACTTGCAGAGCTTAACACGAGCTTTGCCCAGTAAATCTCAGCTTACGGGGCTCCGTTCTTCTAGTTTTTTTTCTCTTTCTCTCCCAAACTTTCCATCTTCATCACGATAAAGACACATGTTGCCGAGTAGTCTAATAAAGCTTTGAAAATGAAGCTACTGCTACGCTTCAAAATATTAAATCAACTGCATCGTCGGGAATGCCGCCAGAAGTCGACTCTTCACACAAGATTTACTCTTATCGCTATAGGCCAGATTGTGGTAGACTGCTCCTCCGCCTCACTGTACGTCAGTTCCGGTGCTCTGTGACGTGAACACATTTGTGGTACAATGTTCCGGGCGGACGAGCTACGCGGCCACATACTGTACTTAACAGACAATGCTATTCAGCTCTTGTTTTGCATCGTATTCATATCCTTTGGTTTTCCCTGCCTTCACACTTTGTAGAACGACATATAAGACGAGTAACTAAGAGCACAATACCGGGCACTACTTTTCGAAATCAGATAAAGCCTCAGCCGCTCATAAGAACCAGCATTCATCCAGCCGCGCCAAGCAGATAAACCAATGCAGTCCACTTGCACACCATTTTTTCCTCGGGCTGCCAGAGACTGGAACGACCTTCCTCACCATGCTGCTGCCGTATGAAATCATACCGAATTTCTGGACACGTTGCAAACCTGTATCACACCATAGCACCTGTTTTTTTGTACGAATATGTTAACCACCCCTTATGTAATACCCCAAACGGGGTCTTTAAGGTAATAAAATGAAACGAAATGAAATTCACTTTTGCGACAGTGCTTCCAACCTTCATTTTGACACTAGAATATAGACGCTGCCAAAAATTCGACGCTTTTTTCTCAGTTCACTCCCGTCTTCAAGTTTCTCGGCCTTCTCAACGCTGCCTTTAACTATAGTGACCTAACCAATCGCTCTCACGATGAGGCGTGAAAATAGCGGGACAGAGGGGCAGCAGACCGCTGTGAAGATATCGCGTCATCCCAGAATCACGAGATGCGCAATGGTTCTCGCCTTTCTGCAAGCTCCCTAAATAAAGCCCGTCCCTCTAGCCCCGTGCGCACATCAAATCATCCCTCCTGTGTAGGAGGCGCTCAGATCGTCCATCAAACGCCTACTCTCGCAAGCAAACCGTTGCGCACACACCCCGCCCGACCTTTACCCACACGAACGAAACATACTCTCGGGCGCAGGATGCAAGCATCCGGGGACTGTGGGTTCGTGCTGACGATCCGTCTGCTTTCGTTTCAAATTGCTCGTCGTCTGCTCTTTTTTAGGGAGCGGGCTCTCCGTTAGGTGGGCGTTTCAATGGGACCTCGCGGGCGGCTTCACGCACGCCGGTGAACGTGCCCGTTCTGCATGTGTACCTGAGAGTGCACAGATGTCTCAATTCTGCAAGGCATGCATTTTGCGCTAAAACGGTTTCTCGTTAGCCTGTAAGCCTGCATTTTCTCGGGCGTATGTGAAATATAACGTGCGTGACGCTGGAAAGTTTGCCTTATATTACGCACGGAAGATCGTTTACCAGCGATCATGGCGGTGCTGGAAATTTCATGCAAATCACTATATCGGCTCCCTGCTGAAAACGTGGGCGTGGAGAGTGAAGTTGCCGGAATAAACGGGCGCACACAGATAACGTTTAACTCTATTCATTCACCATTACATCTCTTTCGTGCATGATGGAACGACGCCGCTATGGATGACCGTGTTACCGCAGCCAGGTGCTGCCGCAAAACACGCCTCCCGCGCTGGAAGGCTTCTCCCCGACGCTGTGTACATAACGCGATGTTCAAGCAGTTTGCCGTCAGTTTGCCCGCGGAGGGTTGTTGTTGGGGGGAGCTGAAAAAAAAAAAAAAAACCTCTCGTTAGTCAGGTATAACACGCACATTCCAACACAATATAGTGGGCTACTGAGGAGACAAACGCTCAAGAATGGTAGTTTAAGGTGCTTTCTCACGTCGAGAGATATGCAATCGTTCAAGTAGAACAAAAAAAAAAGAGATGCAATCTTTCAGCGGAAAGCTAATGTGTCAATTCAGCCAACGCCTGTCTACATATACTTTGGTGTCTGGTTTGAGTGTTGAAATTAAGACATTGTGCCTCTTGTGTTTCTAACCATCTTTAGGTCGGCCAGCAGTTTTCCTAGTGCGCGGCTGCGTCCATGTCACCTAGCAGGTGCACAAATGAACGTGTTTGTGCATCGTTACCTTTTACGTTGTCTTCCCCCCTGCCACAAATGTTTCGGCTTCCTCCTGCCAGATGGCTCCACAGCATTTAAGATCGTCTGTGCAGGACAGTTTTTCACTGCGCTCCAAGTGAGCTTTTCCAAAGTGTATCCAAGACTGGATGTATTGAACACTGTGATCTCGAGACAACTTTGTAGCATTCCTACAGGTGCAGAGGCATAAAACAGGGGTCTGATAGTGTCAGACTGTCGGTGTTGAGGCAAGGAAAACGATGTCGCATAATATTGACCATCAGTTGCTGTCAGAAAATTATAATATTCGCGCACATCCTGCAGTTGGGTTCTCTGAAAACTGATACCATTAGAAGAGGCATTCGTTATCGAGTACACATAAATCTTAAGGCGATGCTGATGGTCCAGCAGTTGTTGATGATGCTAACAAGCCCATTTCTCATTACATTAAGCATTGCCCAGGTCTAAACTCAAGTACGCTTCTTCAATTCAGTACTTGTGCTCTTCTATGTATATATACTTCTATCCACGCTAGAAGCCATCCTTGAAACTGTTCAGCAAAATTCATTCTTGCTAACTGCCACAATATTACCAGCGTATGCGTTAAAACTTCTAACAAACGTTGACAGCCCTCTTATATCTTCTTCATAGAATCATCTTTACGAATCCTCAGCTCAAATTGATCTTGTTCTGCCGCCTTGTGTACAGTGCTCTCAGATTGAAACACGTTAATTTAGAGCTAGGAAAGCATGTACCGTACTTACATGCTTGTAAGGTTTACTGAAATGTAAGGTGCCCTCCCGCCCCCTCCATAGGCACCACAAGCAAAAAAAAAAAAAAGAACGCGCGAGACAATTTCATAAAGAACACTTCTTTGCATAGTCACTGGACTCACTACACGTTGACTGACTCCATAGCTGCAGTCGTCGCCCGTCCTGTCATGCCACTTCTCTGTCCTGTACTCGTTAAAAGTAGCGCTGGAATATATTTAGTAGTACTGTATCACCAACTAGACCTTCAACATGTTTGGTAAGGTCAACACAAGAAAAAAACAATTCTGAGGTAGCTCTATGGCCGTCAGTTGGTCCTGCGCCATTAAACCTTATTCCGGGGCGTGAAAGAGGTTTCACGGCAGTGCTTTCAGTACTACAGGGTAGCTAGCTTCTCGGCCAATGCGCGGGAATCGCTAAAACATTTTCCGCGATTTGTTGCTGAAACTATGGTTTATACGCGAGAAAGTAAGGTATATGTTTCGGGCAGAGCCGCGATGCAAACGTAGTGTCGCAATCATGCCGCAGTGTCCCTGATTTCTCGTTTGTGATTCCGTAACTTGCACTATTCGTTTCTCTTTCGATCATAAGTCGACCGCCCCAACTTCGGACTTCCGTTTTATAACAAATGAGTCGGCCTACAATCGCGTGAATACGGTACTTTTGCTTCCACCGTCTTTTTTTCGTGTCATGTCGTCATAGTTTGGAGATGAACACTCACGTCAGAGAAAACGTTACCTTTAGCTGCCACATTCGTAAAGACATTACGTCGTTATCTTTACAGATTGAACATACCAGTCGCTATACTGAAAAAAAAGTATGGTGTCGAGTTTTAACCCGTCAGCACTGTACCTGCTAGTTATATACCGCAAAAGCATGATACCGACCGGAAAACGCCATACAACGCCGCGGCCACTCGGTCAACTAAAGCCATCTTCCCATTTCATCCAAGTTAGGCCTACTTCTCGCTTTTGGCATTCTGGGAGTAATTAATCTGTTCTTCGTCTGCGAGAACGGAGGCAAAGCTCGCGGTACTTGCGCATTTCGCGCCCTCGTAAGTTACAAGAAAATGACGCCTCCCTCAACAAAAGACAATAAGGGCTCGAATCCAAAAGCCTCCCCTGGGCATAGGTAATCAGGGTCCCGACATTTGTTCTGACTATTAACGGGCGGGAAAATAATGGGATTGGCTTGTGAACTGGAAAATACAAACAAAGACAAGATAGGAGACTGTTCCCAGAGGTCGAAGGCATGGAAGAAAATTAAAAGACGCTACCAAGCCGTCAGAGCTTCGCTGGTTCTGCGAGCGTAACAGAGGAGAGCTCCTTTTAAAATGCTAATGACTACTGGCGGCAAAGTACACAAGAGGGCAAGAAAAGCAAGAGGAATCAGTTGCACAATGTAAATAAATGCAGAGAAGTCTAACGGTCAAGTCAAAAGCAAGCGCTTAATGACCTTTTAATTGAATGGGTGATTAAGGCGTTTCGATTCCATTATGAGTCCAGCTGAAAGTTAGCGAGAGAGCTGGAAATTCGGGATGCCCTAAAAGTAAAATCAACTGTGAATGCAAGAATATAAAAAAATTACTGTGAACTTACGAGGCAAACTTTAAATAAACGAAGCATAAGCTTCACACCATTGAATACAAATGGCTGCCGCACGCGAGTTTGCAGCCGTAGCAATATTATACAACAAAAGAAACAAGAAAAGCGAAATCTATATAGCCATGAAGTAACGATTTTGCTTTTCCAAGAACAACACACGTTTTTTGCATGTGTGTTTTCTCCGCTCAGTCACTGGCAATTAATTATTCATCCGAGCAACATATCGCTCATAAAAAAAAATAAAGAAAATACAACACAAGAGTCCGAACTGTGCATATATTTAGTCTGTAGCAGTGCTCTCGAAAGTGCATCTGCCTTTCAAATTCGGGGCCGCCGCATTTCGTCTGCTGCCTTTCTAATAGCCCTAATGGGAACGGCGACTCCATCTGGCGTTCAATATTAGAAAGCCGTGACGAAGTGCGCAGGGGTTAAAGAGATATTTAT
Organism: Rhipicephalus appendiculatus; assembly: GCA_030522465.1. Lineage (NCBI taxonomy): Eukaryota > Metazoa > Arthropoda > Arachnida > Ixodida > Ixodidae > Rhipicephalus > Rhipicephalus appendiculatus. The sequence continues at coordinate 49,892 of JALIZH010024648.1, read as the reverse complement.
TCATATCTGATTTCATGGACACACTTGTGTGTACAGCCCGTAAGTTACATATCGCTCGTGAGCTTGATTGATTATACGCCAGCAGTTTCGTTGACAGATTGAAAACGCGTCGGCAGCCGTTGAAAGCAAACGACGTCCACACTTCCGGACGTTATGTACCGTCTGTTTTAATTTGTGATGAGAACTAATGATATTGCGTCTGCAGTGTGTAGCAGACGACAAGGCTGTCTGTTCTTGTTGCTCTTTGGGCCTAAACGATCGTCCACTCGATCGAAATGACAGTTACGTTGTGTTTCACGTATATGCATGTTGCACGACATAAATATACCTACAGCGTACGGTTAATCGAATATTGGATGGCGTACTTACAGCGGTGCAATACGATTACGGCCCCGCATAACATTATTTTTCTATCCATGCCCCAACGATCAGCATTCCGCACCGTGTCGTCGATGGTATCTCTGTGGGCAATGAATTCGGTGATTATATTTCACGCGCAGCTCGAAAGCAACACCCGATAGATATGGCTGCAAGCGCCACAATATATGCCGATCGAAAGACCTAGAAACCCCGCAACCTATAAATACAGGGCGAGTTGATTTCTGCGCACGTGCTAGCTTTTCTGGGTGATCTGTAGCTATATATTTCGCACATTCATTCAGCGCAAACTGAACACAATTGTGCTACGTTTTCAAGACTGGTGTTATGTGGACAGTAAATAACATAAACGCGTGACAGCACCAACCAAACAGGTAGGTGCGTACTGATAAAAACGCGACACACTGCATTACATGCTGAATGTGCTAGATCATGAACACAAAATCAGAAAACCTCGAAGGACGCAAAGACCAGGCCAGTAAGCATAGAACCACGCTTCTTTGTGATATTCAGTGAATTTTCACCTCTCGGCTATGGATAAGGAATCCTGAACATATTGTATGCAAGATAAGTTCGCCTATTTAATCGTTGGGTTCACCTATTTAATTGTTAGTTTTTCCACTAAAGCTTGTACTGGATTGGATACGCGGTTATAGCACTGCACCAACTGGACGCGACTGTATGTAATCACCTCCTTACCTCCCCATCGTCATTCATTACTCTTTTCCCTCGCCTTTCCCCTCCCCCCGGTGTAGAGTAGCAGGCTAGAGCATACTATCGCTCAGGCCGACCTCTCTGCCTTTCTGTAAATAAACATCTCTCTCTCTCTCTAAAGCTGGTAATCTCAATTTTTATCCCGGGAAACAAATCGTGATAATTCTCATTGAATCCCGCATGAACGTATCCCTGCGCAATGAAAGCATATATGTGCCTTGAATTGTATATAGATCTGCGATAAAAGAAGGCGGGTGGGCAGAGACGGACACCAGAGAAGAGATAAAGACAACCAAGACAAGACCGATCTCTTCCCTCCTTGTGTCCGCGTCTGCATGCACGTGTACATTTTATCATGAATCTGTGCCAAGAAGGTGAACAAGCTGCCATTGTGGATTCGCGGCGATAAAAAAAAAAAGAAAAAAGTTAATGGACTTCGTTCTCGTTGTTGTGTAACAATTTCACACACATGACAAGGTAAGCTACATTACAGCTGCGTATCCCAATTATTCGTTAAAAGGTTTCCACTATGCCATTTCCTCAGAAGTGCAAACATAGACGCATTGCAATGTCAAACGACACACTACATGTACAAAAAATATGAACAAGAAACAGAAACAGACCAATCTAATTTACATAATACGAAAATGTCATACCCGACTTGCACTCTTATGATCTCCTCCTCAAAGAAAAAAAACATTTACAGACGTTCGACTCTCAAAGAGGCATCAAGGGAAAACGCAAGAAAATGCAGCTACGTAAATGAGACGTAGGTCCGATTTGCTACCCTATTCGATGCTAAGATAAGGTTATGTCTTGAGGAAAAGATAACGCAAACGACGGAAATCATTCTGCATTTTATTGGACGTTCTTATGTGTATTCTGTTACATGTGGGCGGCCGTGGAGACACGACAACTAAAGAGTCCCACGAGTGTGGTATTTCTCTGTGATGAGCAATAGGGCAGCTATTAGGCTAACATGAATGAATGAATGAACGAATGAATGAATGAATGAATGAATGAATGAATGAATGAAAACTGAGGGAATGTAATAAAGAATGCAACGTGCCAATGGTGAGTTTTTATGTCATCCACCACCATCCATTGCCTAAAAAAACTTTTGTTTCGTTACGACCATCAGGCTTCTACAAAAAGCCACGTTTCAGTGCCTCTTGAAATAGATGTGCCGTGAATATATGTAAACATAAAAAATGAGGTATCAACAGAAAACATTTTTAATGCCGCAATAGATCCATCAGGGCTTGACCGGAAGTAGCAGCACGTGAGCTGGGGACTGGCTCGCCCGGTTTTGCGGAGGATTCCGTCTTGTATGGTTCTCACAACAGCCGCATCCATTAATAACAATCAAGTGGCTCGGCCCTGGCTTCTTTTCTGTATAGACACACCGAGGTAGCTTTTTCTTTTTTGTTCTTCCACGGAACGTCTCAATTTTCGCGAATAATCGCACGCTCCTTGTCGGGCCGAATACACACATTCCTCCCTTAATAACGCCTCTCGCCCTGCGCTATGGACGAAGACAACGCAATCCACTATGTACTACAGCAGGATGTTGAGATAAAGACACACTGCGGCCACGTGTGCCAAAACGAGCCAAGTACAAGCGGTTGAGCCCGTAGTGCGTAATACGATGGATCGGCGCGAAAAGATCGACTGGATCTCTTTCTCCGCCATCTTAAGTCTACTCGCCATGTTTGCAGATCACCCTCGTTATTGTCAGCGCACCATCTTGGACGTGCCTAATCAAGATGAATCGATCGCGGTGAGAGCGTCTGGAACGCTTTTAACAAGAACGCCGTTTTGAGGATGACGTTACAATTACAAACGTTCCGTTTAAACATGGTAGACACTTGCCGCATTTCTGAGATCTGACGAGGGTGTCACTGACGGTAGCAGACGGTGCAGGCCAACAGTGGAATATGAGAAGTACTATGGACAACAAAAATGACAGTGACAACTTATCTATCGCTATATGAGTACGTACAGGATTCGAGCGTATTAGAAATACACGCGACCGACACAAATGAGGACTGATTTCACGGTACTCCGTAGTCGTCGTTGACGAAGTGTTTATTAAAATACTTGTGGGTACCTACATTTGATTAAATCGCGACTCGAGGACCCTACAGCGTTTACAAATGCATCGAGAGTCTCAAATCACTGGCTTGCACGTGGTACCTTCTGAAAGGCGTACTATCCAGCCTAATGATGTACGCACCTATCACCTCTGGCGTACTAGCGTACATGAAAACAATAGCGATTTGAAGCTAGAGCCTTACAGTTCAAACGAGATTATCGGAACACATTTAACAAGCTCATGAAATGCTTTACGTATAAAAAAATATTTTGGTGTCCTTAGCTGCAATTAAGCGACGTAATGGCCTTTGCCGGCAGTGCGATTGCGCAGCTGAGCTGAACAAAACCGATGCAGTGAGAAGGCGCAAGGACCAGCGCACGCGTGAAACCGCAGAGGCATTTGAAGTAATCAAAGCGAACGACAAGTGCGTGAGCCAGCCACAAATAGTAGCTGTCACTGATGCTGATGTTTGAATCTGCAACATACATGATTAGAAGCCTTGGGTGATAAGCTTTCGTCAGTATCTCCCATTTTGTTCAAATATGCAACGTTTTTTCATTAACCTTTCAGTCGATAGCGCCAGTGTCGAGTACTTTTCTTGCGTTTCGTGTCTTGTTTGCGCTGGCCTTCATGAGTAAAGGCTCTAGCTGGCTTAGCTTGCTTTGATGGCAACCCTGCATGAAATGCACTTTCGGTAATGTTTGAGGACCCTTTATGCAAACTTACAGACTGCATGAAGGCACAGAGTCCGCTAGGCGTGGTTGTTCACCGTCGTCCAGCTCCATCGTACGAAAACGGAGCGGGTGCAAGCACTCACACGTAATACTCCTACGGGATTCGGCCAGGCGACCGCTGACGTGTCCGAACACGTCGGTGCAAGCGAGCAGCTCGCGAGGTGAGAACAGCGGAGTGAAGACGCTAGGGCGGCGATGGGAGCGCCGTCACAACAGCACAGCGAGAAGCTCATTCTAGGGGGCCTTACGCACGCTTGACGTAAGCGTAGCTGCGCGTATACGTGAGTGTTGCATGCAGCTTAGCGAGGCGGAGGGAGCGGCGCACGCTAGGCGAGGCCAAAGTGAGTGACGTGCCTTTTAATTGCGAAGCAGCTTAGGGCGGATTTCAATCCGGTGGTGGTGGTGTGCGTCCTGACCAACCTTACTGCGCATGCGCCTACTCTCTCTCCCACTCTCCTCCTTTACGCAGGTGTTCGGTCGCCTTCTCTCCTCCTCCCCCGCGCGGCAGCCGCTGCAGCCGCGCACTTTCCTCCTTTAAGTGCTGGACACATGGTGCGAATTCGGATGCGATTTGCCGTACGGCTGTTCGTGCCAACAGCCGCATCCGACAGACGTCCAACAGGTTCCAACAGCATGCGGCGCCGATTCGCACGCCGCGCGGGCATCCAACTTGCTGAATGTTGCCGCGCGGCTACCGCTCCGGTCGGGCGGCCGCAGCCAATGGCAGCGCGGGAGCTCGACAAGCGGCGCCACTGGTGGCGCCCGTGCCAACCTGTGCCGGTGGTTCGTTCCCCGCCGCTGCCGCTGCGACGGCTGCGATGGCTCAGATCGTCCTGGTATTTGTGGATATCGCCGTTGTCGGTGGCATGAAAAACATTGGATAAACTGTTTCTGACGTCAAATACGTTATGATTGAATAAAGTGATGCTTGCAGTGTGCCATTTCTGCAAGGCGACGTCCGTTTCCGAACCACCAACGAGATATTGAGCCGTGATGGAAGGCCGTTTCACAGGTAAACATTGGCACCGGCCGTCTCGGCGAACCGGCTCGCTTCGTTCCCACCCTTGCTCTTCACATCGAGGCCGTCGATAACACCAATTGCGCGTGTAAACGCGTCATATTAGAGCACAAGCTTTTATCGTGCTGGCAAAAATAAGCGCTCGACAATCAGCTCGCGTTTGAACTCGAGCGGCGCTACCGAGAGCGTCCGCCTAGCTAGGCCTACGCTCGTAGTCGTGAGTGAATGTGAGCTGTTGCGATGATTGTAGCTCGCGAAGGCGTAGCTTTGTTGGCAATGTTCTTAGAGAACGAAGCATGGCTGTGTGAGGTTGTTTGTTTTGAACTAAATGCAGAGGATACGATGTTTTCCGAGCGTGCAAGCTGAGGTGCCGTGTGTGGGCGGAGCCTGCGCGCTGATTGCTCGTTCGCCCCATGTGTCGTGAATCGTCGTACGCCGCGTGCGGCGCCGCACGTCGGATCGGATGCCGAATCGCACCATGTGTCCAGCGCTTTACGCGGGCATTTACGCAGGCGTTCGGTCGCCTTCTCTCCTCTCCTCCTCCCGTGCTGCAGCCTGTAAATCCACTCCCTCCTCTCCCTCCCCCATTTCAAATAAGCGCGTGCGCTCGGTCGAGGAAGTCTCGCTTGATTTGTGCGGTCGCTCCGTCGGTTCCCAGTCGCTGCAGTTGTCTCGAAAGCTTTGCTTCCCTCGCCACAGACTCGCGTTCTCTCTCTGTAGCGGAAGCGGCAGCTCGACGCCGACGCTTGGCTTCGACGGCCGAGTGAACGTAAACGGAAACTTGGTGTGCACCCCCCAATGCTGATTCGCATACCCTCATGGTTCCCTTTAGTGGGAGATGGTGTAATTTTTTCATTTGCCCCCAACTAACCCGAAAGCTATGGTAATGTACTGCAGTACCTGTACCTAGACCTCAAAGCCTGCCCTGCAAGCTGTATTTGCAGCGAAGCTTTGAGGATTGTATGGCCAAATGAGCCCCTTAATTAACACTTATTAAATATTACATGTGGTAAGTATATCTATTCCTAGCCCAATACATGAGTAGGTGCTACGTGGCCAACAAACGTCACTTTCCTATACATTCAATTACGGAGGACTTATAGGCACTCTTCTGTGTTCCCATGGTTACGCAGACCTTTGGATTATGTTTTAAAGCACTATCTACAGGGCTAAATGATAATTTTATTCGCTCAAATTATACCCCTTGTCATATCTTTCCTATAGAACTATTATCTATAACCATTACTGCATTTTTACAGATTACTTTTTACTCTTTCAACTTTCGTTGCACACTATCTCGGGTCATGAGATGTCAACGTCTCCGCTCTAGCCTTAGGTTGCAAAGAGCTCGCGCCATAAAAGAGTACTGAAGTTTTCATCGTCAAATCTTGCCCATGAGTATGACAGAGCTTGGGTTGTAGGCCCGTGTAAGGTATAAAAACCGTGGTCACGATGGAAACATAGCTGCTTGCATGTAAATGAACGCCATATTTACAACTCTCATGACAAGCACTGTACACGTCCATTCGGACCAATGAAAAAAAATGTTGTTGCCTCTACACTGTTAGAAACACCAAGCGTATCGTCAGATAGAAGTTCACGCATTTTCATTACGTGAATGGAACCTAATTCCGTAGCCCTATATTTTGTTCAAGTTCATTTGTATATGGCTGCTGCGGCAATAGGTCAATTTTACTTGGCCATGTAAGAACGTATGCGTCACTTACATGGTTCTCTCGAAATGCGAACTATATATGCGAATAATCATGTCGACAAACAACTAACTTCTCTTCAGTCGACGCAGTCATATGCTGTGACATCACAGGCGCGATGATGCCGTAACTCCCGTATGGCGTCGCCATACGGGAGTTACGGCATCATCTCTTCCTTTGCTTTTTTGTTTCTATAGCGGCCATGTGGCGCCCCACAGACATAACGGTGAGAGCGACGTTTCAGACATTCCAGAAGAGTAATTTGCCTGTCTCTCTTTTTCCTAATAAACCACTTAAACGCTTCCGTTTTACGGGCGATGGCTATAATGCCGCTTGCCTGCGGAACAAAATCTCCCGTCTGCAGCAATGACATACGACGAACATTTCGTAATAACGCAGACACTCTGGCCAAAAGGGGCAGGGTGTGTGCGAATAAGAGGGCGCGGCAAACCATCGTAATCGGTGCCCATAATCGATATCCACGACGGAGCTTTTGGCTATCGAGACGTCATCGATTATGTGTCTACCCGTAAATAGAATATATATATATATATATATATATATATATATATATATATATATATATATATATATATATATATATATATATTCAGCAGGAAAGTTCAGTGGGTTCGGTCTGTGTAAGAAAAAAACGGGTGCACGTACGAGAAAGCAATACTTTTATGCCTTACGTTTCGGCCGTGGCACGGCCTTCGTAAGGCCATAGATATATATATATATATATATATATATATATATATATATATATATATATATATATATATATATATATATATATATATATAGTTGTGTGTGCGCATTGCGAGGCAGGCCCACCAACGACTGAATCATCTGCATGGGCACGGCGATACGAAAAATATGGCTCATACGTGGGATCGGTATGTAGAGAGGAACCTTCGAGTGGTGAACGAGGGACTACAGAGAAACACAGGGTGGTAGATTATGGAGAGGCCCTTAGCATCTCGTTGTCAAACGGCGGGAAGACCTGAGGGCAGCCATAATGTGCGATCCTATCATGTATCACCAAGCATTGCTGTTACAGGTTACTTACTACTTTTTAGGCGTTTAATTTTATTGAAGTAATATTTTAACATTGTCACCATTGCTCCGAAGAAGAGTCATGCTGGTATCTGCGGCGGGTGCTCCTGGAGCCAGAGCCCGTCGCGCCCGCTCCTGGCTCTGGCACTGCAGCAGGAGCAAGATAGTGAGAACGCCGACGTCTGTTACTGGTCACCCCAGTGACATAGGCCAACCATTCTCGCTGGCAAGTCGCGCCGCGAATAACACAATGGACGTAACTTTAGCAACTGCTCACCGTAACGTAACGCTAGACGCAACCTAATAAAGACACTGTAAACCCTGTTCAACATTTTTTTTTGAGCAAGTAGCAACTCGCCCAGCCTACCGACAGCCAGCTTCTCTACGAGTGCTTTCAACCACCCCAGGTTCATTGTTTCGCGCCTTTTCTTGCGGTAAGGAAGCGTTACACCTTTCCGCATGCTTCTGCGGTGGCATGCCCACTGTGGCTTTGATAGTTATCCGGCCGCTTATTACGCCTCGCACCGGTGCACGAATTTCTCTGTGCCTTCTCGGTCGTTTACGTATCCCAAGAAACGCCATTTTTTCCCTTTCCTTTCATGAAGGATGCTGAGCGATTGGTCGAGTACACACCACGTTCGTGAGAAGCCCGACACATCCCACCTTCTTCCTGTTTACCTCCTCGACACAAAAACAGTCGAAAACAACGCCAGAGGATGCGCTCAGTTGAGAAAGACGAAAGAGATCATGTATTATTTTGCATCTGGCGCTAAAGATAGACATCAAGACAGGTATGCAACAAAACAGAGAAAAAAAAGAAGGCAAACAAGAAAAACTGAAACAAGCAGTGAGCCTGGGAACACACTGACTGCCCAGTTCTTTGCTTAACCATGCTTCAGAAAAGGAGAGAAGAATATTCCTTTTTTTTAGCATAGAGGCGGGGGGGGGGGGGGCATTATAACTTAACAAGGGATGATTACCTTGAGTGTTACTCCTATTGAAACAAGGCGGCAGCAAGTAGCAACCTGGGGTCTCTGTTGTAATCGCGTGTTGCTTCATATATTGCACTCCATCCTGATCTCTTTTTTCGTTTATTTATTATTATTATTATGGTGAGCTTCCATTCTATTGCATTCTTCCATCGATATTTCTAACCAATGGGGGGTATCTGCTTCTCTTAGCTTGTTTTCATGGAGGCTCCTTATATATTTACACTGTCACTTACCCTGTACTTAGTTGCCAACTTGATATTTTCCTCTGTTCCTTGCTTGCGTTTTGAAGGTACAGGTACAGGCACAGTTACTTGTGTACGAGAGACCCAGCCCCTCCTTTTTTATTTATTTTAATTATTTACACTTACTGCAATCACCATTTGGTGATTTTAGCAGGGCGGCACATAAAGTTAGTGTTCAAACAAATGGCAATACAATGGCATACAAACAAAATGCAATACAATTCAACTCGTAAGTGTACTTTCTAATTCTGATTAAAGCAATGCCAATGATGGTGTTGAAACAATTTCCTTAGTTTATTCCAGTCGACTGTGGTGCCAGGAAAGAATGAATATTTGAAGCAGTTATTGCGTGTGGAAAAGGGGGTTATGGTGAAGTAATTTCAACCATATTGCATCTATTTTCAACCATAATTCAAGTTTTTTTCATGAATACTACTTTTTATCTGCGCATCTCTCACTTAAAATGAAGCCCAATCTCAATCTTTTCCCTATGCCTCTGTCTTGGTTCTTCCGTGGGCCCGTAATTCCAATCTTCCCGCTGTTCTTTCACTAAATTAAAATGGAACCCTAACAAAAACTACGATTTCAAGCACAGAAGTGTATTTACGAACGTTACAGCGGTTAACGTTACGCATTTTTGAATTGTACGCACCACCAGATATTTATTGAAGCCCCACAATGATTGGTTCAATTATTGATAAATGTCGGTTTGCTGTTATTTTCATATTATTTTCAGAAATATTGCATGGGTATTTCATTTGTTCATGTACAGTGAAGCCTCGGTGATACGAATCTCACGGGACCACCAAAAATATTCGTTTCATCCGAAATTCGTATCACCAGAAAGCATGGAAAATGAGCCTGCGGCAAAAGAAAGCATCTGTACATTTTCATTTATTGTTTTTCTGGGCTGCAGAAACGTCACGAAGAACTCTCAATCATACCAGCACTCGTAAATATATGGTGCGTACGCGCTTGTTTAATTAATGAACCAGGTGCGTTGTGACCCATGACAGCAGTAGCCCCTTCTAAATTTTGGTATGTTTTTTCGCATGACGCCGGAGTACTGCGGCAAAAGTAACAAAACCAGCGCTTTGACGCGATAGATCAAGGCCACAAAAATTCCAGAACCACGGTCCTATGTTATGATTTTATTATCGTGGAGGTGTTGGGGATGTTTTTTGGGAGATTTACGATCGTGCCCGCACAAGTGCGACCTCAACAGTCGCGCATGTTGACGTTGTGAGGCCTGACTCCTTCGCCAATACCATCCTCGCTTTGTTTCGGTCCTCGTCCACCTTTCATAGGGTGTCTGATGCACGCGGCAGGCACGTGTAAACACAGTACAACGACAGCAGCCCGCGTCGACGCGTTAGAAAAAAAAAGCATGGCGCCAATGCCCTCCGTAATCTAAACGCGAAGGCACACGGAGGCACATTGGAGCCTTAAAGATTGGCGCACACAATCTCGGAGGCCGTTACACGTCTATGAAGATAAGAAAAGTATCTTCCTTACACCGTGATTCTGACGAGTTGGCGGTGCGGCGCGCATGCCCGCGCTTGCGTTCCCACGCTCCCACGTGCTAGGCGCATATTCCGCGAACGGTAGCGTACGTTCGTATCAAACGTCACGGGGTGAAAATTGGTTCGCAACAACCGTTCTCCATTACTTGCAGGCCAATGGGCCTTGGCCGAGACCAAAGAAAAATTCGTATCACCCCGAAATTCGTATGAGCTGTGATCGTATCACCGAGGTTTCACTGTATACCTACAGGTACTTTTAATGCCTGACTTTGGGAATAGCTTCCTGTTAAATCGATCTCACAACAGTAGTTATTCCTTCGTTGAAATTCGTGTTTCCCGACTTTTCTGCGCCAAAATTGAGGCCTACATATGGCGCCTGAATGCATCTTGTGTTTACCGATTCTTGCAAATACCTTGCTTCGTCCTCCGCTAACACAATGTTGTCCGCATACTTCAGTACAAAAATTAACTCTTTCACTCTTTATCCGTTACGCCTGCAAGATAAATGAAACTCAATGTCACTTTTCTCCAGTCTTCGTTTTAACGATTTGACAAAAATATTGTACAACAGAGATAGAAGGTACTTCTGCTGCTGTCCTCGACAAATGAGGGCTAAATATTTGCATTTCCCACCTCACCGGACAGTCTTTACGAGAGTGTACCTGGAGATCCTTTTCAGCAGCGCCACGGCCAGGTTGTTGTGTTCCAGGATATCCCGATTGTATTTCCCGATGTGCCTTGTCATATACTAAAAGAGTCTTCTTCTCTTGCATTCTTTTACGCCCTCTTTTCTTTGTCAAGTACAGGGTAGGAAATTGGAGATTTCCTCTGGTTAACGTCGCTGTCTTCCCTTTACATTTCTCTCTCTTTATAACAGCTGCTCACAGCGGCAGCACCAGTGAACAGCAAGTTGTCGAAGTGACAAAGATTGTTGGCGGGCCAGTTGGTACATACTGAGCGAGAAACAGCGCTCCTAGACGGGACGAAAAGTTACACGAAGGACACAGACACTTCGTGTAACTTTTCGTGCCGTCTAGGAGCGCTGTTTCTCGCGTCGAAGTGAGCACGTAGTTTGTTAGGGCCAACGTTGCTTGGCTCTCTTTGGCCACAAGTGGTCTTTGAGGAGTGAAACGCCATGTCTAATCAATCATCATCATCATCAGATCATAACAACCTAACCGCACCGGGTATCGGCAGCACGCCTTGTTCGCAAAGACGGGTGAATCGAACTGAATAGATATATACATTCCCACACGGAGATGAATTCTCAGCGACAGTGCATCCTCTTTATGTAAATTTGGTACAACATCTTCTACCCTCGTTTGACCCAATTCATTGCCGGTGTATATTAATTAACACAGCTGCTCATCATGAAATTTAATGGGCGCGCGAGTACGGTGGTTCGATGTCGCAGCTATAACAGCTGCTCCATCTTAGTCATCCACCAAAACTGGCGTGTTGATTCCCCATATATCGCTATAAGAATACGGTTAAACGTCCCCTCGCTTCGCCTACATACACAGCTCAGAGACAGGTAACGCGGTCAAGTAGTGTGGCAAAGTATGCACAACAGAGCGAGACGGCGCAATGGTGCTCTCGCAGCGCCACCTGTCTCTAAAAGAAAGACGGTAAAATAAGGTCAAACGCCGGTGGAGGTCGTGCACCACCTCAACTGCATCGACAAAATACCAAAGACAAAGGCGGTAACGCCCCGTAAGAGGTTTTGAGGATGTAGGAGTGGCAGGAACCCTCATCGTTTTCCTAACCGTCGCTTCTGAAGCTCTGCTCACGGATCATTCAAGAGCGTTATAGTAGCACCCGTTGAAGTGTGCTCCAGCAGCTAATGTTTCACTGGCTGGCTTTCGTTTGTATATTTATTCGGTGAACAATACGTGCGCGCGCTTGTCTCTCTTTTCGCCTCCCGAAGATGGCTTTACGTGCAGGTGCCAAATGGACGCTACACTTACGTGCGGATGCTGTCGAAATGACCACTGTGGTCTTTGTTTCTCGACTGCTGTGGTTTTCGTTCTCCGCGTTGGATACTGACGCTACTGCAGATCACTAAAGTTAAAAAAAAAACTTAAAAAAAATAATATAAAAGACCGCCACGTCCACGTGTAGGCGTGTGCGTACTTCTCCGCAAGGGCGCCTTCTCTACCGCCTGCACTGGTCACAAAATGGCGGGTGGTTGGCTTCTCCGTTGTCGTTCGGTGCCCTGCCCCCAGTTTCGAGTTGCTACGTTTATTGTCTTTGTTTCGTCTCTGGGCATTCTTGCCGCACACACGGCGACAGTGAGACGTGCTGCGTTTGCGGACAAAAGGCGTTCATATCAAAGCGCCACGACGGTGCGTAGCACAGAGCCACTGTCTCTCATCACAATGCGCGTACCATACGTAGAGCTTTTTTTTTACACTACTACTTGCATCGTTCCTGCCTTAGAAAATCTCTTCAAAGTGGGACCTTTCGCGGTGGGCTTCGCTTACGAAAGCTCTTATACGTGCGATGAAGACGATTCCAAATTCCTAACGCAGATAGATAGATAGATAGATAGATAGATAGATAGATAGATAGATAGATAGATAGATAGATAGATAGATAGATAGATAGATAGATAGATAGATAGATAGATAGATAGATAGATAGATAGATAGATAGATAGATAGATAGATAGATAGATAGATAGATTCTATCAGCATTTCATTTCGGCCATCACCACTTCAAGACGCTCACATGTGCCTGAAGTGCTATGTATGTCCTAATATTTATAATAGCTTTACGTTTGCTAACTCAGCCGCTTATTCATCGTGTTTTCAAAACGACCAGCGACCGTTTCGAAAACAGCACCGAAAAGCAAGACTAGTGAAGACGGGATTAAGGGAACGGCATATATAGGGCTAATTTCTCGGTGTATAATACAGGCTAGCATACTCCATCTTATGGTATAATTCACAACTTCTTCTGTGCTTCTGGAGATAAAAAAATCGTGATAAAGCGCAGCTTTTTACCTGCCCGAATGCACAAAACTGTGGCAGCCTCGATCACATCCGTGAACCTGCCCTAACTATAACACATCATCTTACTAAAGATTCCATAAAGTGACGCTAGATGAAATTTAACACAGAGGTTATTCTAACAGCTACCGTGTTACAGTGGCCATGCCTGCAAAGTGCATAAGACAAAGTCACCCAGAAATGTGAAATCCTATACCGACATTTACCTCGACCGCGACACATGCAATACCGATCGCTTATGTGTGGCAAGTGTTGAATTCTTGCACCTCTTCCCTTGATGCATCAGTAGGCCTGTCTGCCAAGACAATGCCGGAAGCGCTACCCGAAAGGCTTGTTTCCATTAGCAGTCAGGCTTGCTACCGGAAGCAAGCCTTATCCCGAATGTTGCCTTCCGTGTCGGTGTCGTCTGATGCTTCATGAGAACTGTAGACTAAACGTGGCCCCCAGCAACCATGAGGAACGTATACAACACTGTGGCGCGGCAATATGGAAATAATTTGCACGAAGGATCGTGGCACAACTAGGGGCGAAAGCAGGATGACCGCTTATGCAGACAACGAGAGGCGAGGCGCAGGAAATGGCCGTCAGTCGGCAAAAAAGCCAACGGCTGTGGTACCTATTATGAGCTCCCACTTCTTGATGTCCTCTGCCGAGCCAGGGGAGAGACAGCGAAAACAATTTGCGATGTGGATTCCACGGGGTATAAAGAAGCTGGGCGAAAGGAGGCCATTTGCATGGCGTCTGTGGCCGAACCTGTAAGCACAGACCTGAATCTACACAAATGAATGGAAGAAAAGCGAAGCGCGGTAGCGAAACAACAAATGGAACGAAGTAGACGCAACCCGCGGCGTCGTCTGCTTCGTTCCACCTGTTATTCCGCTCGAAGCCAGAGTCGTCTGCAGACGACCATTAGGTGCTAATTTCGGGCGTCTTCCCTCATCCACACACATCATGTGAAAAACCAGACATGTAAGGCAGTAAGATGAAACTATCCCTTCCTCAAATCTTCGGTGGCCTCGAGCAGGTGTGTTCAGAACGCTACGAAGGATGACCCCTCTAATTGACGCGTGAGTGCGTGCGTGCCCCGTGATCTGCTACGCCCGGCACTCCTTCTTTTGCGGCCGTCAGCAACCGTGAGCCTGGGATGACTGCTAGGAAAAGTTCGCCTGCTGTTCGCTAGGACCATTATAGCTCGTAGCCAAACTGCATCGTCTGTGGCGAGAGCCACCACTTTCCGGGGACCCCCCTGCTTATAAAGTTCACCAGTACACACCAGCTCTAGCACGCAGCCAAGTCAAGCCGAGCATTATTCCGTGCACTTGATGTGAGTTTTTTATTCAGCACCTCTTTTTATCACTTACGCGAACGACACCCCATTTAGTCCCCCAATAATTGACCCATTATTTCTTCGTAGCACACTCACTATATCCTGTTTCAGGGTGTATGAAAATCCGGCTCTTTCAATGTTGTTTCCGGTGGTGTGGACATAGTGATTTAACTATTCTTTTGTTGAGGCGTCCAATAGCGGGCGCGGCCGTCAGCTGCGTTTGTACGTGCCTCGGAGGTTGTGGGTACGCGGGGCAGTAATTATTTCGGGCAAGCTCCAACATTTGCTAGGGGGGGGCGTAGAAGAAAAACAAATAATGAGAGGAGGCTCAGCCATAGCGGGATGAAACTGAGCGTTTCACAATCGGAAATCGCTGATTACAATAATGACCTTATCAGTGTATGGCTCAGCATATACGCGAAAGGACGCGGTTGATGAGTCCCATCTTTGATACAATCCTAGAGGCCGCACTTCGTTCAGCTCTCCGTTGCATCATGTACACCATACTGTAACATAAAAAAGAACCTCATTAGTTGTCTCTAAGAACCACTGCGCAAGCCCACAATAAGAAAGGCTGAGATTACCATTCTCTTCAGCAGTACACGGTGCAGCACATGGATGTGTGTACCAATAAACTATGGCAATATGGCACGGAAGGAGCAACGCACTTGAAAAGAAAACCACTGACACTAAAAGGCTGACACTAAAAGGCAATGCGCAGGGGCCGGACAACAAGTGTTATTTCCCATCATGGTTCACACACAAGCTTATATGTTTTAATTAGGTAATATGGCAAGTTCGAGTTACAATATTCCGCATTATAGGTCCTGAGAGGGTCCTGAGAGGGCATGCGATGTTACAATCATCAGACATTACCTCAGCATTCACTCTGATGTCTAGGCAATATATAATCAATGATGTGCATGACATAATCTGCTAATACCATAGCAATGACCAAGGGTGCACAAATGAAGCTGCGGCCACTTTGCTCCAGAGATGGGGAAGAAGAGGACGCAACACTATGTTGCGATGGCTGAACGCCATCCGCCATTTTCTGAGAATGAAGACCGTCACATTTGGTGGAGGTGCTGGGTAACTGGCAACGATGACGCCACAGTTGTGCCATCATTTATATAAGTGATGCCATCAGATGAGACCATTCCTGCATTAGCCATAAAACACACACAAATCCACACCGATATCTGTGAGAGAGTTATTATATGTAGCTGCATACGCAAAGACTTTATTTCAGTTAAACTAAGATAGCGGTTTTGCGTAGTCGTGACAACTTTCAAAACGAAACAATGTTTTCACGTCACCTGCTCCCATATGCAAAAAGCCTCATAGTGTGCAAATCAAAATATAGCTTGCCAACTCGAACTCTTCTGTCGTCAGAATAGGACCGCATAAACTCGTGAGCACCCGACACAATTTACTAGAAGCCATTTCACGACATTTGTGGATAGCGCTAAAGTCGCCGGCGAATAAGTTCCACTTAAAAGACTCAGCGCGTGCAGAACGGCTCCCGGAGCACATTTCATCGTAGTATGCGTCACTAATGACGACATATGTGTCTTTCCAGAGGCGGCCGCCGGTTCGTTCAGTTACAGTCTACCAGCGATCACGTGCAGCAAAAATGGTCCTTCGTTTCTAAGTATCACAATAATTCATAATGACTAAGAGCTGGGAGGTAGTGCATACACAGACACGCAGCACAAAGGCCAGAAGAAACGACTTTAAAGCTGCACGCGCGACAAAAATTTTATTTCGAGAAAGGTATGGGCTTACAGACGTACATCCAGATAATCTCCATCAAAACGAAACGGCAAAAAAGAAAAAGCAAAAGGAAACCAGATTACATAACCTCAACAAGTTGAGATGAAAACAGTGCCGCTGGAGTTGAAAAACAGAAACAAACAAAAACAAACGAGCGAAATAGCGCCAGAATGAGTCCTATTTTACCGGAGAGTCGAAAGTGCAGCGCCTTCCCACCCCTATGAAACGTGAGCGCGGTACACATACACACATATATGAAAGCCCTACCATTTGCATAAATCCCGCGTTAGACCTCTGCAGGAGCCTAACCGTCGCGCGCGGCCGAGTGCTGTAAATGGTCTTCTTCGTTCTTTATTTTTTTTCCCGCCTAAATAATCGAGCGTCACTTTTTCTGCACCCCTAAACCCTGGGACACTTTTCTCCTTACTTGCTGACACCAATGGGACTGAGCGTCACGCTTTCACGGTCTGCGATGCTCCCGCATATAATTCAGAATATACGCCGCAGAGGTGAAATCATCGCGGGAGTCGTCCATTAATCAATCCGAAGAGACATTCGCCGTGGTGCACGGGCAACCAATACGAAAGAGAGACGAAACAATGTCAGCTAGAAAACATCTTATCAAAACAAAACCGAGAATTCATAATAATGGCGTTAATGCCACCACGTTGAGTCGCAAAGAAAACGACATTCTGCCCAAACTTACTTTTCAGAAAGAAGCAGGTGGGAGCGCAAACCACGTAATCTGTGCACCCTGAAGCGTGATCACGACACTAGAAGTCTGGAAAGGGACTCGACACCTTGCAAGAAATGGCAATAGACAATGCAAAAAAAAATGTGAACCTCTATAGTCTACACGGTGCAATAATTATCAGCATATTCATTCAACAAGATCTGCAGAATGTGCGAATTTTTCAGAGGATCTGAGGTTCCAAGTGCGGGGAAGTATTAATTGCTAACCATGAAAGCAGGCTACGCATGAATTATTGGTGAACGTAAAGCAGAGAAAAAATTATTAGAATCGGACTCGTGGAATGCGCAGGTAAGAGTAGGCCATAGACATAGGGACTTCTGCCAAAAAAATAAAAATTAAAAACAGTATTTTAAAGTTCTATATAGAAAACAAATAACTGTTAATATTAAGAAAAAAAGGGGCTCGTTACCTATTTGCTGGTTACCGCCGCGTCCGAAAGGGCAGGCTAAAAGATCCCCTGCAGTACTTGAATAACCTTCGACTCACTGAGCGAAGTTTTGTGCAGTGGACTTCACCGCTGTGGAGAATCTGAATGCGTAATGAAAAGACATGTCACAAATTAGCATACCCGGCTATTACAGTAGTAGTAAACCGGACTCAGAATCATGTCAGGCGGTGCTTTTGGGATATGTGAAACAGACGGAAGCATACAAAAACTGTGTGAAAGCGCCTCTGGAAGCGCCACCTGGAGGCTACGAGAGGACGAAGCGGCGAGTTAGGACGAAACGCGATGGAGTAAACAAGTGGAAAGGTATAGCCTTTACAAAAAGGGCGTCACAGAGAGAAAGAATTGAGATAATACGCGAGAAAAAAAGAAAAAATACAGGAAAAAGCTTTAGCCATGCCTGGTTTCTCTCCATCGCGCGAGGCCCAAGGGGGCGCCATCTGTTGAACGCTGGCAGAGGCCCTGCACTGCAAACCTGCAATTACAATCAATTGCTTGTCGCCGACGCCAACCGCTTAAGATGGCGCTGGCATCGTTGGTCGCGCTAATCGCTCCCGCGGACTCCGTAGCAATCGTCTTCCAAGCTGCCCTTTCCCGGTGCTCCGGCTTCGAAGAAGAAAGATTGTGGAGCACTGAGAGCAGCGGCGAGCGGTGATTACGCGTGTGTACAAGGTGTGTGTTGTGCACGTCATAGGAATCGTGTTTCCGATTGCCAACAGCGACGCCCTCTTTCTCACCCCTGCCGCAACAAACGCCGCTTGCACAAACAAGCACGCCGCGCACGGACGTATGAACGCCTATCGATCTTGTCAAATTGACCATCGTTGACAGCCGGGACCGGTTTTCAATTACACGTTCTGAGCCCCGAGCAGCAAAGGCAAGCACTGAGTCGAGCAGCCAAGGCATTTGTTGAACAGCTCCTCCGTCGTGGAATGTCGAGCCAAGGTTTGCGAAAAAGTCTGTTCGTGCCCGTTGCCGACGGATCGGTTCCTACAGATCGGCGGGTCGCAGTGGCGCCGCCTCTTGCCTTCAACTAGCGAGAAATCACGAGGGAGTAGTGGGAAATGAGAGTTCCTCGACTACCTTGACTTCAACCTTAAGGATTGCTTAGCAGTGTAGGTATTACAGAGTGCGTTTATTTTCGCTTGGAGTAAATTCAGACACTTCGATTGTTTGAGGCAGTAAAGGCCATATTGTCGCTTCTTTCGGCGCGTCAGCTCAACAAGATTGCCGACACGAAACGTGACTTTGTGGCTTAGTGGCGTTCTTCACCTGGTTCGAAAATTCAATACATACGACATAAGCATGTGTGCCAGAATCTTTCAGCAGCCGCGTGATCATACAATCTGGGTGAAGCTCTGTACAAGCCACTGCCTCATCATTGCAGAGCGAGTTTTCATTCCATTTTTCATCATGCCCAATAGGATAACCCCGCTACAGGCGTATCGCCGGGCCAACCCTCCAGCTTTCTTTAACCAGATTCTCACTCTTTCACGTCGCACTTCATAAAGATTTCTGAGAAGCACGACCTAATGCCCGGTAGCCTGCACTAGTTAGCTATTTTGGCTACAGCTCATCAACCCGGTATAGAGGAGGAGTAAACAACTTTACAAGACCGATACAGAAAAGCCTACGATTGCTGACGAGAGCCCAGTACCTCAAGATAATCCGCCGGCCGCGGCAGGCTTAGACGATGGGCGATACGACATAGCTGTGGTACCTACTTTTCAGCGTAAGGGATTGCTCATACACCATACATCAATTCGTCACCGAGGATACTAGAAAACGCCAATGCACGCATTAGAACTGTAATTCTACTGTTCCCGCCTTCAAAAAAGAGCTGTCTGCAAGATAGAAGGGGTTCTTCCCCGGCGAAGCACGAATCCCGAGCAATTTGAGATACACAGTTTGTTTAACTTGCTTCAAGATATTATGAAGTCCTGTCTCCAGCTCGTGCATCAATGCTCTTCTTCATATGAGCTGAAGAATCACTTTATAATGGACAACTACCACTGGCAGTATATACCATCACATCAATCATCGTTGAAACAGAAAGAGGTCTAGCGACGAGGAAAATTTCGCAGATCCCACGTACCATGGGAATGGATGTTATGCGACGTATGCGGAGAGATGGTGACAGTGGCAAAGTGTTATTGAGCGAAACGTTACGATATGACGCCATACGTACGTACAGATGTGCGCACAGACATATGTTGGATAGTCGCATATGTTTTATATAACCAGTTCTTCACAGTTGCGTAATGATTCCAACAGCAACATAAAATTAGATGGCCAGCACTGCAACCCCAATTGACGTTTCACCAACATTACGCCTGCAAAGGGCATTTTTCCAAAACAGTTCCGAGACCTGGCGTGGCTCTGTGGTAGAATGCGTGATGGCCACCCAGAATACCTGGGTTCGATTCCTGCTAGTACCCTGATATTTATTCAGGGTGCTAGCAGGATACTTACATCCGCGCTGCCGATGTAAGTTTTTCTGAATGGTCTCGCATCTAAATAACCAATTTTTGTGCTCGCCGCTCCTGGGTAGATATAAACCGTCAGTTACCCGTGGCGCATACCCGCATACCGCGGCCCGTGGTACAGGGGCATGTGCCACACGCGTCTAGGGGGAGGTTTTCACGACGCACGCAACGGTATTTTCGCGTTATTCATGTCAAGACAAGCCAGACATATTGCTGAAACCCTCTTACCCTCCCATACTAATTTTGGTCTAAGCCAAGTTAGCGGGGTGATCACGAGAGCACCGAGACGTAGACGGCTAGATAGATATATACGTAGATGGAAACGCTCAAAATGACAGAAGTTTGCTAAGATAGATAGATAGATAGATAGATAGATAGATAGATAGATAGATAGATAGATAGATAGATAGATAGATAGATAGATAGATAGATAGATAGATAGATAGATAGATAGATAGATAGATAGATAGATAGATAGATAGATAGATAGATAGATAGATAGATAGATAACTTTATTGAGCCCCGAGGGAGGAGAGCCGGGTTTCACCCCGACCCCCCTGCGGGCCGTCCCACGTTGGAACAGGCAGGGAGTACCTGCCCGCGGCATCATGGGCCCCTTAGATTGCCTGAAGGCCACGGTGACGATCCGTGCTTTTGATGGCGGAATAAAAGTCCTGTCTTGGGAGGATTTGCACCTTGAGTTGCTTGGGTATGTGGGGGCAGTCCCACATCTTGTGCTCAAGTGTGCACACACACCCACAGTCCAGGGAGTCAGGAGAGATATCCGCATAAATTGAAATGTTAGCTGCGCAGGGGTAATCCCCTGTCTGTAGAAGTCTGCGCGTCATTTCTTTTCCTGTGGTAAGATGCGAATGGGGTGGAGAACGCTTCGCATTTAGAAAAATGCTTTTGGAGCCCGTTTGCATAGTAATGGTTCCTGCATCACATAATAGCCATTTACACTTAGAGATGATAAAACAGCGAAGATGAAACGTGTGGTTCCGGTATTTATCACTGAGTTCATCCCAAGCGTTCATTAAAGTCTTTCCCAATGATTGGTTCCGTCTGTATCTTCATTTTCAGTGGAAGAGCGTTGATTAGTGGAGCTTGCCCAATTCCTGTAGCACATACGCGCCACGAGCTTTCGTGTGCGTACGACGGACGAAGTTTCATTTCGCCTAGTCATGTATAGCTTAGCTGTAAAAACAGAAACACAGACGTTCATAGCAATGAGCGACAAAAGGCAGTGCACATGGGTTTCTCAGTAAGGAAAAACTATAGCTGGCAAAAAGTTCCCGGACGAGGACGAACTCTTCCTGAACTGCGAAATACTTCACGCATCTGACGGCCCATGTCGTTAAGTAGCTACCTTAAAGTACCAAATAGGCAAATTAGTCAACGACAATGTCAGTCGCTTTTCTTTCTGAACCACCACTATCACTGCTGTATCGCGATTTTACAAATCGGCAACTCTTGCGCGCCTTCAGAAGCTAGCGGTCTGCATACGTCCGAAATAACCCCTCCATGGAACCATATCAAGCAACCTCGTATATGCTATATGCGGACACTGCAGCAGATACTGATGCAAGAAGGCCAAAGAAACGGCAACAATGGGCACCACGAAAATGAATAAACGCGATGCGCGCTTTTGAAAAGGCTGTACGATGCCGAGAAATAACGACATGAAAGAAATTAATCGAGGCGAGATAAAGGAATAAGCTCCCGGGCGGCGCGGCCATTTGGCAACGCAAACAGCGCAGGCGTGGTGCGTGAAGTCGTGAAGCCATGAGGGTCCGCCGGGTGGCGCGGTCGTCTTTATATTTTGGCTCAGCCTCGAGCCCGTGGCGTGACGAGATGGCCGCCACTCACGCCACACTCTTTCCGAAACGGCGCGCTCGCACGCCTTCTAACGAAATGGCAAGCACCGACAGGGCGCGCTCGTTAAAACCACTCACCACGAGATTTACTCCGTGCTGCGCCGTATCCCTCTATTCGTCTAGGCTTAACATCGTGTCCAAGCGGCCAATGAAAGGGGGGAGGGGGAGAGGAAAGGTTTCGACACTCCATACAAATATTTCCTAATACTGAGCGATTTGGCGCTCTTGATGCCCATTCTTTCTCAGAACTTTACAGCATTCACAGGGCATATGTAACAATTCCGATACTTCACTCGCGTCTACGCATATCAACATCAGCAACCGCAGCAGAAGCAGCCTATTAGCGGTTGCAAAAGTACACCGGTCAAGGCACAGCTGGTTAACCAGCAAAGCTGAAACCTGCGGCTTCGATGGGTAAATCCGGAAAATTCACTAAAGTCTTTCTGAATTATTGGTGTGTCGCTGCGTTTCTTAATGAGGTACTTGAAGGAAATCGAGCCTCCCGATGCGTAGAAAAAAAGGGTTTATTTACAATAAACCGCAGCCCGACTCCGTCGGTTGCTGCTGCTGCGCGTGAATCGAAGCCAGAGATAGTTCGTCGTCTTCCTCTTTGTCGCGCTTTCTTAAACAAACTGGCCCGGGCACAAAAGTTCACACAAAGTTTCATTCCAGTGGGTAGAGGTGTTGAACTGCCCGTTTAATGGTAGTTCCACTGGGTAGTCTCAAGGTACAGGATCTGATCTTGCCATCTATTCCTTTATGGAGCTCCTCTATTCGAACGACGTTCCATAGTTGTCGCGGCTTGCTGGACCCTTGAAGAAGAATGAGGTCGCCTTTTTTTATTCGGTCAGACGAAGTCGCTGATTTGGGAAATGGCATTGCTTTCAACTCCGAAAGGTATTCTTTAGACCAACGCTCCCCAGAAAGTTCTGCGAGTTTTTGCTCCTTGTTCCCACACAGGTAGCACCTGGCCACCATCGACGGAGATCTCGGCAAGATTTAGGTCTGGAAGTGCAGATATTCGCCTTCCAATGAGAAAGTGAGCCGGAGAGAGTGGTTCCAGATCTCGACAGTCATTATAAACGTATGTGATTGGTCGGGAATTGATGTCAGCTTCCACTTCAGTTAAGGTAGTTTGTAGTTGTTTCTCCGTAAGAGACACCTTTCCGACGCACTTCTTCAACGTCAGTTTGACAGACCTGACAAGTCTCTCGTAAAAGCCGCCCCACCACGGGGCATGATCGGCGATGAATTTCCATTTTATACGATTTTTTGGCGATGTAGTTACAAGCTTCTTCATTTCTCAATGATTGCCACAGTTTCGAGACTTCTCTCTTGCTCTTTTTGAACGCTAAGGCGTTGTCTGAATATATAATCGAAGGTAGTCCTCGCCGCGAGACGAAACGTCGGAAAGCGTCGAGAAAGCTTGTGGCAGTCATATCTTCGACTAATTCGAGATGAACTGCTCTAGTCACGGCGCACGTGAATAGGCAAACATACATTTTGGCGTAGCCATCTGAGCGTTTCACGCATAGGCGGCCGGCGAAGTCTAGTCCTGTTACTTGAAAAGGTTCCGAAGCGGTCACTCTTTCAGGTGGCAACGGCGCAGCTACTTCGGACAAAGGTCTGGCATTGAAGCGTTGGCAAACTATGCACCCTCTGATGATTTTCTTGATTAGCTGCCGTCCTCGTATTATCCAAAATCTCTCCCTTACTTGAACGAGTGTATCCCGAACTCCTGCATGAAGGAGTTCACGATGGTGCTGCACTACGAGAAGCTCGCAGTAGTGGTGGTCCTTGGGTAAGACGATTGGATGCTTTTCCTCGTAAGATTTCTTGCTGAATTGTAGACGTCCTGTGACGCGAAAAACTCCATTGTCGCATTGTCGAGGAAGCAGGTGACATCCCGGAGTATAGAATCCCTTAAATTTTGAGCTCCTTTAGAAATGAGGTCGATTTCCCGAGAAAAGGCTGTGCTTTGAACCTTTTTTATCCAATATAATTCGGCAGCTTCTATTTCTTCAGCAGTCAGGGCTCCTTGTGACAAGCTTTTCCGTTTCATCTTCGCCGCGAATCGTAGTACCCAAGCTGTAACACGGTGTAGTCTCGAGAGGGAGCTGTATTTATGAATATCCAGTATTGGCGATTCGTTTGTAACGGCGATTTCCAAAGATGTTGCTTGATGCGTAAGTTGCTCTGTGACGCTGTGTGCAAGATCGGTGGAGTTCAGAATGCGGTGTGGTGGCCATTCATTCTCTTTATATGTAAGCCAGTTGGGTCCCGTCCACCAGACTGAGTTTGTTGTTAAATCATGGGCGGATACTCCTCTCGTCAAAAAATCAGCAGGGTTTTGCTTTCCTGGGCAGTGTCTCCACGTTTTTATGTCCGTTTTACTCTGAATCTCCGTTACCCTATGTCTAACGAAATCTTTCCACTTGTTAGGATCCCCGGTAATCCAGTACAGTGCGATCATTGAGTCAGTCCAAAACTGTACTGAAGTGATGTGCTCGTCTAGCTCTCGACGCACATAGTCGTACATTCGTGCTGAGACGAGACAGGCTAGTAGTTCGAGTCTAGCAAGGCTTGTCTCCTTCATTGGCGCCACCCTGGACTTGCACAAAACAATCGTTGAACTTTTGTCGTTCGTATGTCCTGCTGTACAAATGTAGCAAACGGCACCGTAGGCTGACTTACTGGCGTCAGCGAAAAAATGGAGTGCGTACTTGTCTCCAAGTCTATGTGCGCCCTGTCGGTAGAACCGAGGTATTCCTATATCGCAGAGCTGGGGAAGTTCATTGCACCAAGTCCTCTATTCATGTAGAGCATCCAAAGGTAACTGTTCTTCCCAGCCGACACCTTTCTGCCAAAGCTTTTGGAAACAAATCTTCATCCTTATTGTGAAAGGAGTCAACATGCCAAGAGGGTCGCAAAGGCGGGATGTCGTCTGTAGCATGAAGCGTTTGGTGTCGGTCCTTTGTTGAACAAATTCCAAAGCGTTTCCAGGGCTGAACGACAGTATGTCGGTGTCTGGATGCCATACCAATCCCAGGACTTTCAGCACTCCTGTCAATTGTCCTAGAGGCAGCTCCAGCGGTTGTGTCGGTTGTGTGCCAAGAGCTCGTGGGTCGTCTGAAGCCCACTTGTGTAGCTTCATCGAGGCACTTGAGAATATCTCAGTAGCTTCCAAACGCAGCCTAGACGCGTCTTCTACGCAGTCCGCTCCTGTTAAAATGTCATCGACATATATGGAATTCCGTAGCATTTTTGTCGTTTCGGGGTAAGCAGACGATGTTTGATCTAGATGATGACGTATGGTGGCCGCCAAAAGAAAGGGACTACATGTCGTGCCGAATGGTACTCTTGCCATGCGAAAGGTAGCAGCTTTAGGCAACGGTCGACCTGGACTGGGCTCTTTCTCCAACCACAAGTAGCGCAAGGCGTCTCGGTCTCTGCTGTTGACACTTATTTGCAGGAAGGCTTTTTCGATGTCTGCGACTAAAGCAATGTGATGTTTCCTGAAGCGGAGAAGCAGACCTATGAGATCGGCGTTGAGGTTCGGTCCAGAATGGAGGCTGTCATTAAGCGAGAGTTCTCCCTTTTCGTGAGATGAAGCATCGAAGACTACGTGCACTCTTGTTGTGCGGTCTTCGCGTATCACTGCATGGTGCGGCATGTAATATACAGTGTCCTCTGTCTTATCGTCGGTGACCTTCTCTGCTACGCCGTCGTTGGCGTATTTGCGTATGGCGACATCATACTCTTGTAGCAACTGAGGGCATCGGCGAAGCTTTAGAAGAAGCTGATTTAAAGGAGTCTCTGCGTTTGCTCTGTTGTTGTCATTGAGAATTGTCGGTTTCCATGGGAGCGAGACCACGTAACGATGATGCTCCATCTTGATTGTGCTCTTGAAGAAATTCAGAACTGGGTTTTCGTCTTGGCTCTTCTTGTGTTCCTCCGATCTTATTCCCATTACTTCCAAGTCCCAGTAGTTAGCCGTTGTAACTTTACAGTCTGTCACTGCCTTCAGGAGAATTGCCTCATTGCAATACGTGACAGTAGCGCAAGAGGCTACTGGCCCATGTAGAGTCCAGCCTAAGTTAGTCTCGACGGCTTTGAGCCCGTTGTCCAAATTCTGCGCGTTTCCTGTCACAAATGTCCAATAATAGTCACTGCCGATCAAGACATCGACCGCGTCTGGACTTCCGGCTTGCTCGTTGTCGGAGAAGTAATAGCCTTGCCGTTCAAGCTTGTCGATGAAGTCTTTATGCGGTCGTAGAATAGACTGATGACAGATCTTTGTCGTGACGAGAGCTTCGATCAGTAGCGGTGTTCCATTACGCTGCGCACTTAGAGTGACGAGCACGCGCTGGAAGGTCTTCTCATCATTTGCCCTCCGAAATATCCCACCGTAAGGTTCTCGTGATCTAGTACTCGACACTTTAATTTTTGAGCTAATTGCTCGGTGATGAAACTGCGCTGGCTGCCTCCATCGAATAAAACTCGAACGACGCATTTGCTTCCTTGTCCGGCTGCCCAACCAACAGCTGTTTGAAGGTACACTCGCCGTTTAGAACTGCCAGTTCCAATCATCTCGAGCTGCATCGGTGTTGGGGACGTCTGGGAATTGGTAGTCAAATTCAGCATGCGAGGGTCGCACATTGTTTCGGCATGGCGTCGATTGCACTTCGTACATGTAACGTTCCTCCTGCAATGTTTTGCCAAATGATGTTGCAATGTACAGCGGAAACATCGACGTGCGTTCAGTAGTCGTTTTTTCTTTTCCTCGAGAGGAATCGGTGAGTTGCACTGCTCTGTGTTATGTGTGGTTGACTCACAGAAAAAGCAAGCGCTCTTTTGCGGAACTGGTTTCGCAGATGCAGTTAAAGACTCCGTTGTTGAACGTTGATGTCGCGAAGGGAATGTCGTGCTAGTGCGAAAATCTGTAGCTTGGCACTTCGATGTGTGCTCTTTTGCAGACACGTGCAGGACAGTTCGTTCGCGAGACTCTACTTCTGTTTGTATAAAGAACAGCAAAGACTGAATGCTTGCCGTCTGTTCCTGGGTGTGCTGTCCTTGCTGGTCTGTGTTTCCATGTTGTCATCTGTGCTCTGTACATTGCCGTGAGATGGACTTGTTGTAGTCGAGGACGATGTCGTGAGGAAGTGACTTCAGGAGTATAGGGTAGAACATTGCGGAGTAATTGTTTTCGGATACTCCGAGAGTCTTGAGGGCGCGCGTCTGGGACTGGACCGTGTCGTAGAGGCATCGAAGTCCTCGAAGATCGTCGGAGGATCGAACGGGCCGCATTTCGATGAGTCGCCGCATGTGAGCCTGGATTACCACGTCTGTCTTTGCAAATCGCTGTTTTAGAATGTCCAGGGCTTCACAGTAGCAGCTTGCAGTAGCCGGAAGTCCCGCGATAGCCGATGCCGCGTCGCCGGTCAAGACGGAACGTAGGTAGCTGAATCGGTCTACGTCGGTGATTCTAGTGTTGTTGTGGATCAGTTGATTGAACTGCTCCCAAAAAGGCGTCCACGATGACGGTTGGCCATCGAACTTCAGGAGGTCGATTTTTGGTAATTGCACGGTGGGCAGATGCGTGCGTTGCACGGGTTCTGTTGGCGTTGCCGGTAGTGCACGGTTGTGGGACTCTTGAAGTTGACGTAGCTTATATTTGAGTTTCGCGGACGTCGTTGTGGCTCGATCGTTATATTCGACGACCCGGTCAAACTCTGCCTCCGCATCCGTGGTTGACAACAGAGGGACGATGTTGGAGTCGGTCGCTCTCAAGTCGGTGTGCAGATGGTTGAGGCGTTCGTTGATGATGCAAAGCTCCTCTTCCGTAACCCTGTCTTGAGTGAGCGTTGCTTCTGCCTCGTTGATAAGGCGCGTTAACTGAGCTCTCTCGGCTTTACGCTTGAGCTTGAGAGCCTCCATGATTCGTCTCCGTGGCAAGCAGCTATGTGTCGGGACGATAAATCCGTAAGCGGGAAGGCGATTACCTTGAGGCCATCGATGTGGTTCGTTGTTCCGATGGGTTTTGGCACCACTTGAAAGAAATCGAGCGCGGGACGCGGGACGCGGGTGCCGCTCCGTAGAGTAGAGTTTTCCAAGAGGAGAGGAAGGGGGTGAGCGTAGAAGAGGAGAGAGAGAGGGGAGGAGACGCGCATGCGCTGTGGTGGTGCGGGACGCGGGAAGGAGGGAGGGACTTGCCCCCCCCCCCCCCCCCCCCACCCAAACACATGGGGGCAAGATCAAGGAATGGAGTCAACCTGGGCGACACAAACCACCTGCCTAGCCATTGCTATAGTTTCTCAATACGAACACCGCGGTGAGCGTACCTGTACTCGGAAGGCGTCACTTCTGCGCATGCAAACTCTCATAACCGGCGCATATCTTCGTATCGCCCTTGATATTCACGGTAAAAGGTTCATTCAGTCCGCTACCACAGTGCCTCGCCATGACAATGTGAAGGCAAATAAGCCTATAGAACACAATCGCCCAACAACTCGCTACATCGTTGCAGTCAGGGTCACCTCCACCAGTCGCTTCGAGCTAACTGCGCTACCACAATCGCTCGCGAACTGATTTAGCCTAGCCAACATGCGCAGAAAGTGAAATACGTATGGGCAGCTCTGAAGAGTGTGCCATAGACACAATTACCTACCTTCCTTTTCTCTCAATGCATCGCCAAAAACTAATGGACGCACGTCCCGATCCTTCTTGGCCATGAAGCATCAGGGATGTGCCCGTTTCAGGGGACTGTTCCAAGACGAGAAATAAAGCACGATCCGCGAGCTACCAACCACGGATACAAATTCCTCAATCCTTCGAAGGTGCTAAAAGAAATGAAAGAAAGATTACGAAGGACCAAGTTCCCAAAAAGAGAAACGAACAATCGGCTTGTGCGTGCGCCGCCATATTAGCGCAGTTTCCTCCACAACTGCAGGGAGTTGTTAGCGCAACGCATGCGCACAAATGTTGCCCAGCAGACCGTACGACACTGGCGCGTTTCAGTCAGTTGCATACGCTCGTCTATTTCCTACTTCTCGTATGCCAAGAGGACGGCCCGTCATTCCGTGATGACTGCATTAGACTGCTACTCGAGTGCATGCGAGCGTTTCTAATCCTGCTTCCCTATGTGGTCACTACGCGGCGCGCGCAACTGATACTGAAGCTCCTTCGTTCGTGCCGACATAAGCACGTCAATGAAAACGGTGCCAGCTTCATGGACATGCACCGCGGCGTGTCTTCTGAATGCGCGTAATCTTGACACAAGGGAATATATACGCACATTCGCTGAAGGCAGCGGACTTGCCCCACCCCCGAATTATGCCGGTGAGAGTCGTAAATAGATTTGCGAGAACGGCTTCCCAGAAAACGTCGTAGAACAGATGATGTGCTTGCTGCAGCCAGTGCAATATACTCTACAGAACACCGAAGACCCCATGTTACACGCCAAGAAAATTGTTACCGCTCTGGCTTCCGTAAAATCGCTTATCTCTTATTCCATTACTACCGAAACATCATAAATTAGGACTGATCTTATGTCAGATACTACCAGGCTGCATCATTAAGCAGTGGTATTGCTGCATGGCCTGCACCAGGCTTTACGCTTTGGAATCACGGCAAAATATGCCCTCGTTTCCGAGAGCACGACCACCAGGCATGTAATTGTTATTCTTATGCCATTAAAAGCGCATAATTGTACCAATGGAGAAATAATCACTTTGAGCCGAAGCCTTCTGA
>JALIZH010024648.1:0-15000 GCA_030522465.1 Rhipicephalus appendiculatus | reverse complement strand
GATATCTTATAAGTGTATTTCTGCTGGTTTCAAATTTATTACCGTGTTTAACTGAGTGACAAATCAACTGGACGTATTATCGTCGCATGACCACAACGTTCCATATTTTCTCACTGGGTGTACTGCAGCTGACATCCGGCCAGCTGGGACCGGTTCAAGTGCAATCTGACGCGCTACATTTTGCTCGCGGGGAACACGCATAATCAATTTGGGCATCCGGGAGACTCCAGAGCATAATAACGCGTCAGAAAATTGCCCGCCTTTTTACCGAGTTCGCAGCACTCTTTATCGCGCTGCAATTTTGCTTCAACAGCGCTTGAAGTTTCGAAACTGAAGCTCGGCCGAGGTCCCCTCGAACGATATAGAGGCCTCGGCCCTGAAAAATAAACAGAAAGAAAGAGAGATTAAATGAAGAAATGAAGGTAGCATGATTGGGGATAATCTTCCGCATACACTTACGCTGCGCGAAGGGGCGTGTCGAAAGAATGCGGGCAGGGCAGCGTTTATTGCGAAGGAAAAGTTTGTTTTGCTGTTATAGATGATGGCGGGTATTCGACGATTGGGCGATTGAAATTCTGAGGTTTCTGCAACTTCGCCGCTTACGTGTTTGCTCAGTGCGAGTCATACGAGAGAGCAGAAACCGCTCTAGAGCACAGCAAAGCGGGATAATCTAACCTTGACACGTGGTAAATCAATGGAGTGTTGTATCCCCCCTTACAGAAAATTTTAACACAAAAGTGTTTTATGCCGGGGTCCACGACAGCTCTTCTGACGCAGTTCCGTCGCGGGTATGACGTTGAAAAATATACACTAACAGATGGCAAAGAAAAAACTTACAAGAAAAAGTTCCGTCATTGGGAGTCGAACCGGAAGTCGCGTGACATTACAACTTGTTGCTATAGCATTCATTCCTTTGCCTTTGTGGCGAAACAATGCACAATAAACGCTCAGAAACGTCACTGAAGACACGTTTCATTTTCGTGTTTTACCGATTCCTATGACAGAGGTATCAACCATGTTTTTCGATATGTGTGGCCGATTTCACCTTTCTGATTTTCTCCTCTTTTGTAAACAAGAATCGTATACGATCAAATTCTATTAGTGCAGTGGTGGGCTGTATGAGACTTCATTCTGACAGGTTCAGTTATGATTGTGTAAGTTTAAAAGCGAAGATGTTTGGCAAATTGTTCCTTGTCCGGCGGACCAAAAAACCATCATCATAAACGGGTATGTGCCATAGAAATTGGGTAAATCCCGCTACTCACCAGTGGGTCCACTAAAAATGAAGAAGCAAGCTGTTTAGCAAATCGTTTCTTGTACGGCGAACTAAAAACACTATAATCATCATAAACCGGTGTGTGCCACAGAAACAGGGCAAGTCGCACTACTCACCATTGGTCCACTAAAATGGAGAAGGCAACAGTTAGCTCAATAAATGGCTGCAAAGCGATGGCGCCGAGCCGAAGAACCGGAATACGTACAACGAGAGAATACGAGGGAACGGGAAATCCAACGGCGGCTGCGAGAAGACGCCGAAGTGATGGAAGGCTTACGCCAACAACGGCGTGCTCGTAGATCTATCAGATCTGCGAACGCTAGGTTTCAGCGCAACGTTCTCTCTCTGGAGTTTGGACATCCGTGCCGGGTCTGTGAGTCTACGATTTCTTCTATCTTCTCTTTCTCGGCTTTAACTCGAGCCTCTCTGCGCTGAGAATCAACGTAGAAACAACCTAGCATCACCTAGCTAAAGCCTAGCAACGACCTAAAAGCAACCTAGAAACAACATGCATCACCTAGCTAAAGCCTAGAAAAAACCTGCAAGCAACCATATTAGTAACCAGAATCGCTCAGTTTCGTTTTTTCATGCCTTGCGCGGCTTTGTGCAAAGTTCGGCAATTTTTGCTCCACCTATTTGTTAAAGGGCCGGTAAACGACCTCGCGGTCCAAAATTTTCTGATTGTCAACGTATACTAGCGAAATTAATGAGGACACAGTTCTGATCAATTTTTATCTATCTGAACAGATTTAATATTTCATTTTAGTGCTCCTCAGGAACTATAGTAAAGTAAATATGTCAAGTGTTACATTGAGACATACGCACAATAATTTGCAATCTTTCCACGAAACTTGAGCTAAAACAGCAGGCGTAAGCGACAAATGTTTTTTTTTGTTTTGTTTTGCTTTAAGAACTTCAGAGAAATGCTCCGTTCCGGCACTGCGGTCGTAAACGACACGGCCTACATTAAACGCCCCGTCACCACAATGGACGAAACGTGTGCATGCTCGATTTTTGTGCAGGCGTTTTAATGTCAAATCCCACTAGGCTGTCCCACATTTAAACTGGCTTAACACCACGCAGTAGCCTGGCAAAAAAAATAAATAAAGAAAAATTTCGGCAGACTCCACGTACCATGGGAATCGATGTTATGCGAAGCATGCGGAGGGAAGGTGACTGTGTGGTAATGTTTTATTGAGCGAAACGTTACAAAAATTACGCTAAAGATATGTACAAATGTTGTACGCACAGACATATGTTCCACAGTCGCATATGTTTTGCATAACAAGTTGTTTACAGTTGCGTAACGATGCCAACAGCAACATGGGCAGTAGCAACACCAGAAGCGGTAAACTGATATGTAGCGCTTGTGCTAGCCAAGATGGTAGCCCTGGACACTGCAACATATATCAACTTCAGTGGATGGCGCTTTAATATAATTGATGTTAACCCGGCGTGACGGCTGTATCATCGGAGTACATATGTAATGTTTATAAAATTGGATAGCCAGCACTGCAACGACAATTGACGTTTCACGAACATTAGGGTCTATTCGAAAAGCAGTTCCAAGACCTGGCGTGGCTCTGTGGTAGAATGCTTGATTGCCACGCAGAATGCTTGGGTTCGATTCCTGTTGGGACCCTGACATTTATTATTTGCATTCGTCCGCTCAACGCTGCTGATGACGTCAGCTTTTTAACGCTCTGGCGTTAAAAGTACCAATGTTTGTCTGGCCGTTCCTGGGTAGTCTAAACTGTCAATCACCTGTGGCACATACCCGCATACCTGTGGCACATACCCGCCCCGTGGTATGTGCCACAGGGTTTGCCCGAAAGAGTTTGACGACGTACGTGACGGGATTGTCATTATTCCTGTCACGACCAGGGAGTCATATTCGTCAAACGATCTTATTCTCACATACTAATTTTGGTCTACCCCAAGTTAAAGGGGTAATCACGAGATCACCCAGACGTAGGCGGCTAGATAGATAGATAGATACGCAGATAGAAACGCTAAAAGTGCCTGCAGTACTCAAAGAAATGATTCGCATTTAATACTAACAAGTATGTGCCACAAAATAAACCGAGTGTAACACTCACGTGCCCAGCGCTGGCAGCACACGCCTGAAAGCTCAAGTGCCCTTGCCGCTGTTAGATACTACCCTTTCTCGTTTTATTCCTTTATTTTTTCCTTGAAACGCTACGTGGTCATCCGCTTGCTTCAGGATGCACGCAAGGGCGCGTGAGCTGATAGGAGTGAATAGATTTGCGCGCAAGGCAGCCATATATATAAGTTATGTGACAGTCGAGATATCTCAGTTTTTCGTTCCTCTGATAGTGAATATATCTTATTTTAAAAGCCCAAGTAACAAACCCGCTATGCCATACAGAACGCTTGCCGAATCTCGTTTCGAGTGTCGAGCCACGAGGAAGCATTTCGCGCTCCCAACCATTGTTAAGAAAAAAATAAAGGAAGAAATAGACGTCACTGCGAAGCAGCACGCCTAGAAGGGCCATCTTTGTTTTATCTTTTATTTTAATATTTATTATTAAGCACGTGCACAGTACTGTGCGCATGCGCATTCAGTGACACGTGCCCGCTGAGCGAAGATAGCGTGTGTAAGGATGCGTGTGTGATTTCCTTAACGTTTATCTCAGCACTGTGCGTGTGTGGCTGCGCAAGTTCTCGGAAGGTGTTCTAAAAATGGCAAGTCGGAAAGCAACGAAAAAGAACCGTTGTGTATTTATTATCCCTCAGCCATCCTATTCAGTAGATTTCACGTAGAGGTCTCTTGCGCATGGTTAAGTGTAGTCGCCTGGTTTCCCGTGCATGAGGTGATTTCCCGTACGGCTTCAGTGCCTTTATTTAAAACATTTGTGTCACTGCACATGCGCCATATCTTTTTAAAACTCCACGTCTCCGCGACGATCTTGGGTGCGATAGTAAGACGAAGATGGAGTTGAAAGCCTTTCGTGCGTATCGCATGCAACAAAAGATTCTGTTGACCTCGTTCAGTGACGTCATACGCTTATCGAAGTACAGTACAGTGCTATACAGTGCTATACAGTTCTATACAGCGCAGTGGAGTACAGTGCTATACACACAGTCATCTATAGTCTGCTACATCCTAATAAGCGAAATGTATGCTCCGCCCACGGAGCCATAGCGCGCATGCCTTTCACCTGTTAAAAAAGTATACAGACACGAAATTTAAATATTTTCGGGTTGTCGCTATAAATAGAAACACCGGTGTCGAGAAAACTAAGAAGAGTGTCGTAGCGCTTGCGAATGCATTGCATATATTTTTAATACCGCTATCTTTGAATAGCAATTTTGGTTTCCCTATCGAGGGGCGGCTTCTCAGTGACGTGTCAACACAAGTGAGACGTCACGGGAAGACTGCAATTTGCACCATACTAGCAACCCCTGTCAGTTCGCTATCAGTCGCACGTGGTTCACGTAAATAGCGATGAGTGAATTGCCGTTCAGCGACTCTGACAGCGATTTCTGCGATTTAGGCTGCATGCAGGACACATATTTCGCAGAGTCAGTTAACTGTGTTGCCTTGTCGGGATAATGTCCAGCGGTGGGGCTGGCTTGTCGATGCTGGCCGACGAAAACTTTATAATCAAAGCAAAATATTTTACACGTGGTGTCTAACTCCGGTGTGTGGAGAGCGTTGATAGTGCACACCACGGGAAACGAAAAATGTCCTTTTTGGCGTGCCTCAAAATCGTGTCAGTAAGTACTCCTCTAAAAGGGCCCTAAACCACACCGAGTTCAAAGGCGAGACAGTGGTTTCTTCTCGCCTTCACTACCTTTCCTACTAGCGCTATCTCCTCCTCGCCACTTATTTCTCCCGAAAACACCTGGAATGTCAGCACAAAGCGGTGAGCCAGTCAGAATCTCGCGCTTTTCGACTATACGCTGCTATCTCCGCTTGCACAGTCGCAAACGCTGAAAACGAAGTGAAATAAGTATATCACGAACGACACTCACGCGGGACAAGGCATAACGGACAAGGCATAACAGGAATTTCACGTTATTCATGCCATGACCAGCCAGACATATTCGTCAATACCTCTTACCCTCCCATACAAATTTCGAACTACCCCAAGTTAAGGAGGCGATCACGAGAGCACCCAGACATAGGCGGCTAGATAGATAGATACGTAGATAGAAACGCAAAAGTACTTCCAGTACGCAAAGAAATGCTTCGCATTTAAAAATCCGGCATAGGTAGCAGCCGACATGCAGAAATCACTTGCGACTTTGCAATCTTCAGCTAGTCGAGAGGGGGAGGAAATTTTTATTTTCGGCGCTCAAAGACGCGCGGCCTGTTGTAGACCGATGCATTCAACAACGACGCGGACATTGTCTGCGCAGTTTGACGCATACAAGCAACGTGTGTGCCAAACAAGCTGGCGCAATGATTACGACGGTGGCGAAAGAAAAGGATCTGCTTAGCGCGTGCGATTGCAACAAGGCGCGCAATTAGACAAGGCTACATTACCTCGTGTGTAACCCCGGTTCAAGGCTGGCGCCTCGCATATGCACCGTGGAACAACGTGGCAATGAAGGCAGCTTGAATTGTGTGCATACATCTACGCGTATTCGCACGTGAGTTTGTGTGTTTGTGTGTGTGTGTTTGTGTGTGCGTGTGCGTGCGTGTGTGTGTGTGTGTGTGTGAGTGCGTGTGTGTGTGTGTGCGTGTGCGTGTGTGTGTGTGTACATGTGTGTGCGCGTGTGTGCGTGTGTGTTTGTGTGTATGTGCGTGTGTGCGTGTTTGTGTGCGTTTGTGTGTGCGTGTGTTTGTGTGCGTGTGTGTGCATGTGTGTGTGTGTGCGTTTGTGTGTCTGTGTGTTTGTGTGCGTGCGTGTGCGCGCGTGTGTGTGTGCGTGGTGTGTGGGTGTGTGTCTGCGTGTTTATGTGTGCGTGTGCGTGTGTGTATGTTTGTGCGTGTGCGTGTGTGTGTGTGTGTGCGTGTGTATGTGTGTGTGTGTGTGCGTGTGTGTGTGTGTGTGTGCGCGTGTGTGTTTGTGTGTGTGTGTGTGGGCTGGCACAGTATATTGCAGCAAAGCTCCCGCTCCGACTACAGTGAAACCTCGGTGATACGAACACAGCTCATACGAATTTCGGGGTGATACGAATTTTTCTTGGGTCCCCGCCAAGGCCCATTCGCCTGCAATGTAATGGAGTACGGTTGCTACGAATTCATTTTCACCCCGGGACGTTTGATACGAACGTACGCTAGCGCCCAGGTACGAAGAGGTGCTGTCCGCGCTGTCGCGGAAGACGCGCCATGCACGTGCGAGCGCGGCAACGCAAGAGCGAGCATGCCCGCCGCACCGCCAAATCGTCAGAATCACGGTGTAAGAAAAATATTTTTTTTTTCTTACGGTCAGATAAACCTTCAGAGACGCGCCACCGCCTCCGAGATTGTGTGCGCGAATCTTTGAGGTTCTAATATGCCTCCGTGTGCCTTCGCGTTTAGATTACAGAGGCATTGGAGCCATGCTTTTTTTTTTCTAACGCGTCGACGCGGGCTGCTGTCGTTGTACTGTGTTTACACGTGCCTGCCTCGTGCATCAGACATCCTATGAAAGGTGGACGAGGACCGAAAGAAGGCGAGGACTGTCTTTGCGAAGGAGTCAGGCCTCAAAACGTCAACATGCGCGACTGTTGAGGTCGTATTTGTGCGAGCACGGCCGTAAATATCCCCCAAAAAATATCCCCAACACTTTCGCGATAACAAAATCATAACATAGCACCGTGGTTCTGTAATTTTGTGGCCTTGATCTATCGCGGCAAAGCACTTGCTTTGTTACTTTCACCGCAGTACTTCGGTGTCATGCGAAAAAGCATAGTAAAATTTGGATGGGGCTACTGCTGTCGCGGGTCACAACGCACCTGGTTCATTAATTAAACACCCGCGTACGGACCGTATATTTACGAGTACTGGTGTGATATTCGACATCTAAAAACTTAACTGACACTCATTCAGAGTTCTTCCCTATAGGTTGCTGCGGCCCTGAAAAACAATATATTAAAATGTACGCGAGCTTTCTTTTGTCGCAAGCTAACTTTTTTATGCTTTCTGGTGATACGAATTTCGGATGATACGAATATTTTTGATGGTCCCGTGAGATTCGTATCACCGAGGTTTCACTGTAGTTTGTCAGGTGTGAAAGGCGAAGCACAACACAACTGTCATCAGGTGGTTCGCGGTTATTTCTCTGTTAACTTGTGTCTGCGTCATGGCTGGGCAATATCGCGATACAAGAGGGTCGCGACAGTATCTTAGAGATACTTTTGAGTAGCAGTATTTCTGTATCGAAATACATTTGCAAAGTGTATTTGTATGTCGGTAGTGAAATACTTTTACAATACATCGATTACATCGCGATACAGTGCAGGACGCGGGTAACTCGTTACATTTTTTCTGGGAATGAGCTAACGTGTCTTCAAGTAAAAACACGCTACCAGTCGGTGATACAGTGAGGGTAGTGAAGGGTTCCCCCATACGCTCCGAATGACCCATATAGTAAAAGCACCCGACGCCGCTGCGGCAGAATAGCCGAAGGACTAGTGTCATCCTCTAGTGTCGGAAGGACTAGTGTTCTGTGCCTACGAAAGTAAGTGGCTTTAAGGCAGGTATCGCAACCCTAAGGTTTTCCGGGCGGAAGCTATTTTGAGTGTTCGCGAGCCTTGTGTTGAGGCTGCATCGATGCTGGCAAAGTGACGGCCTACTTGAGAAACTGCTGCTGCTTAAGTGCAATTAACGCAACAACCTTCCGCCTAAGAGACCTTGTGTCTAGAATAAATGTATGCTTTTTAAGGCACTGGTGTTCGCTAGTGACTCGAGCGATATTCTTGATTTGCGTTGAAACATTAATCACAATATTATTCTTCACCTAGAAATGTCTTCGCGGAGCACCAGCATCTTCGATATTAAAGAAGTATTAAAATAGTTTTTTTCTTGTATCTCTATCCCTGTAACTGTATTCCGGGATACTTTTTTGTCTTTTAGCAAAGGATTCTCTGAAGTATCCCGTAAGGTAAAAGAGAAATGTATCTCAGTATCTGTATTTTAGGCTTCCAGCCCATGGAGTCCGATATTAGTATTTCGAAATACCTTGCTGAGTGTCCCTGCCCAGCCCTGGTCTACGTGTATGTCTCCGTGTGTGTAAGTGTGGGTTCCTGGGTCGATTTTGTGTGCCTGATAGCGGCGAGCTCTTGCATAGAGGGAAAAGGTGGTTGCTGCGCAATAGTGCAGCAGCGATTTCGACAAAAACGACGAAAGCTGCACGTGGGGTACACCCTCTTTGTTGTAAAGCTTGCGAGTTTAAGCACTGCTCATGCCTTGGGCTGTCGCCTCACTTAGCTGAAAAAAAAAAAAGATCTGTACCGCAACACTGCGATATCTGAGCGTTTTGCTGTCTGCTATGAGAGCACTTCGTCACGGGCAATGAGCACTTGTGAAAAAAAAAAAAGGAGAAGGAAACATTCCGAGCTAACAAAGTTTTTCTTTCGGAGCTCGTGTTCTTCTTTTTTTTCTTATTGAAATGATGAATAGGAGAAGTTGATGCCTTTATAATGGCATCGGCTACTCATTCTCGCTTAGCAGAGAAAATATGTAGTAAAAATGATATTAGGACCCAAAATGTTATAGTCAAACATAATAATCCTATATGCAGTACATGCCAACGCCACATGGAAGTTCATATAGGTAAAATAAGACAGTATATGTACGCAAGTAGTGACGCACAAGTTGAAATAGGCAAAATTAATTCACATATAGACGCCCCAACTCAATATTCTGTATGGATAGGCACACACCACAGGAAAACACACCAAGACAAACAATTACACATAATATTGTCGCGGGCGAAGAAAGACCGATAACTAGTTGACGTCTGCCCCAGCACCAGATCAACAAAAGCGTTCTCTTCGTCTTCACACCCAAAACGTGTATGAGCCACAATGCATTGCTCATAAAATGATGGCATGCGTCATTACCCCCTCTCCTAAGAAGCATCGTCTCGATGCTGTATATGAGGGCAAAAGAAAAAATGTGGAAGAAGGTAACTATACAAGCGAAATAAATGTCGTAACACGAAATAACGTAGTCTGCTGCTGGCAAACAAGGAGTCAAAGAATAAAAAGAAACAAGAACAAAACGAATGGGATAAAACAAAAGGAAGCACGTGAAGTCGCCAATGAAGTCAGTCACTCCACAGTCGAGTCACCGCGCGAAAAGTACGGTTTTAGTCTAGAAACATGAATGACTTCAGTTTGCGGAGGGCGACGGGAACGTCTCGAGGTGCCCTCTGGGAGAACCTCGTAAGTAACGTCGCTGAGACGTCGTACGACCTTGTAAGGGCCGAAGTAGCAGCGCAGCAGCTTTTCTGAACGGCCGCGCTGTCGGATGGGGGTCCACACCCAGACTTCGTCACCGGGATTGAAAATAACCTCTCGGTGGCGAAGATTGTAGCGGCGTGCGTCTGCGGTTTGGCGACACAGAATACGGCGTCGAGCGATCTGACGGGCCTCCTCGGCGCGTTGAGCGAATGTCGCGGCATCCGTGTAAAACATCCCTAGGTCTTCAAGTACGAGCGCGAAACGTAGACAGGGACAGGAAAGACACGGACAAGCGCTTAACAATGCCCGAAGAACTAGAAATATAACTTGTCAAAATGGTTGATTGGGCTAGTTGGTGTTCCATGATTGATTTTCAAGTACGAGCGCGAAACGTAGACAGGAACAGGAAAGACACGGACACTGTTCTTCGGGCATTGTTAAGCGCTTGTCCGTGTCTTTCCTGTCCCTGTCTACGTTTCGCGCTCGTACTTGAAAATCAATCATGGAACAGCAACTAGCCCAATCAACCATTTTGACAAGTTATATCCCTAGGTCGTCGGGCAGGAGCATGGCGTCGAGCATCGTGGTGACCTCGCGACCATGGACTAAGCGGAATGGGGTGAAACCGGTACTCTCTTGGACTGCAGTATTATACGCAAAAGTGACGTAAGCAAGGATATCGTCCCAGTTCTTGTGGTCAATATCTACATACATTGAGATAATGTCTGAAATCGTCTTGTTCAGTCGTTCAGTGAGCCCGTTTGTTTGCGGGTGGTAAGCCGTTGTTCTGCGATGTTCCGTGACACTTAACCTCAAGACTTCTTGCAGCATCTCTGCGGTGAAAGCTGTCCCACGATCAGTAATGACGACGGCTGGCTCTCCGTGACGGAGGACGATGTTGTTAACGAAAAAATGGGTGACGTCTGCTGCGGTGGCTTTTGGAAGTGCCTTTGTTTCGCAGTAGCGTGTTAAGTAATCGGTAGCGACCACTATCCACCGATTTCCGGACGAAGACGTGGGGAATGATCCCAGCAAGTCCATGCCGATCTGATAAAAAGGCGTCTTCGGTGTGCCTATTGGTTGTAGCAGTCCCGCTGGTCGTATAGGTGGAGTCTTACGTCGTTGGCAGTCGCGACATGTGCGAACGTAGCGCTTCACAGTCTTCGCGAGACGTGGCCAGTAGTAGGAGCGCCGAATCCGTTGCAATGTGCGCGTATAGCCAAGGTGTCCGGACGATGGCTCGTCGTGACAAGCACCTAAAATGTCGTCACGAAGCGTGGTTGGCACAACAAGCAGGTATGTAGCTTGTGTATGATCAACGTTCTTCTTATAAAGCACTCCATCCCGGAAACAAAAAGGAGGCTAGCGAGCGTGCGAAACTTCGAGGAGGGTGGGAATGGCGCCCTTCCAGGTAGTCGATGAGCGGGATGAGCTCCGAGTCGTCACGCTGTTGCTGAGCCAAGCTGGTTGCTGACACGGCAGAAAGAAAAGTGTCGTCGTCTTCAAGGTCGGTGTTGGCATTTCCGACTGGCGCGCGTGAAAGACAGTCCGCGTCGGTGTGTTTCCGCCCAGACTTATGTACGATGGTGACGCCGAATTCTTGTAGCCGAAGGCTCCATCGTGCTAGACGACCTGAGGGATGTTTGAGATTCGTGAGCCAACAAAGATAATGGTGGTCGCTTACTACCCTGAATGGGCGGCCGTACAAGTATGGCCGAAACTTTCTTATGGCCCAAAGAACCGCTAGGCATTCTTTTTCCGTTGCAGAATAGTTTTTCTCAGCAGGCGATAACGTTCTGCTCGCATAGGCAATCACGCGCTCTACGCCATTATGCCACTGAACCAACACGGCTCCTAGTCCGACGTTGCTGGCGTCTGTGTGTAACTCCGTGTCTGCTCTTTAGTCAAAATGGCCCACGACAGGTGGTGTCTGGAGAAGGTTTTGGAGGGTGTCGAAGGCATGGCGCTGATCTTGACCCCAAACTAACGGGACATCGTCTCTTGTAAGTCGGTTGAGGGGTTCAGCGACCTTCGAAAAGTTTTTGACGAAGCGCCTGTAGTACGCACAGAGCCCCAGAAATCGGCGTAGGTCGCGCTTATTTGTGGGCACGGGAAATGCGGCAACTGCGCTGGTTTTCTCGGGGTCTGGGCGGATGCCGGCATGGCTCACAACGTGGCCAAGGAATTTCAGTTCTTCGTAGCCGAAATGGCACTTCTCAGGTTTGAGGGAAAGCCCAGCTGTTCGAATTGCCTGAAGAACTGCTTGCAGGCGTTGGACGTGTTGCTCAAACGTGTCTGCAAAAACCACCACGTCGTCAAGGTAAACAAGACATGATTTCCATTTGAGCCCTGTCAGAACCGTATCCATCATCCTTTGAAAAGTAGCTGGCGCTGAGCATAGACCGAAAGGCAGGACTTTAAACTCGTAGAGGCCGTCAGGAGTAATAAAAGCTGTCTTTTCGCGGTCACGCTCGTCAACTGCGATTTGCAAATAGCCGCTACGCAAATCCATGGAGGAAAACTATCTAGCATTGCGTATACGGTCCAAGGAGTCATCTATTCGGGGTAAAGGGTAAACGTCCTTTTTGGTGACCTTGTTCAATTTCCGATAATCAACGCAAAAGCGCAACGTACCATCCTTCTTCTTTACTAAGACAACTGGCGAAGCCCAGGGACTGGTTGATGGCTGGATGACGTCGTCTTTAAGCATCTGGTGAACTTGGTCACGTATAGGCGTCCTGTTCTTTCTGCGACACCCTATAAGCATGTTGTCGAATGGGTCTCTCGGTGGGTTCGGTGATGATACGATGCTGAGCAAGCGGCGTCTGGTTAACTTTTGATGTAGTAGCAAAGCAGTCTTGAAATGAGCTGAGTATACGCAAAAGGCTTTCTCGTTGTGCTGAAGGTAGACCCTGGTTGACGTCGAGAGTACTCATGAAGGCCTCGACAGATTGGTCGCTCGACGAAAGTGAAGCTAATGTGGACGAACCCTGGGCGTCGGCAATTTCCTCAAAGTATGCGATGGCGGTGTGTCTGGTAAGGTGACGATATTCGTCGCTGAAGTTCGTGACCAGCAGGTGAGCCTGTGTGTTGCTAGGCTGAATTATTCCTCGGGCAACGCAGATTTGTCGTGAAAGAAGGAGAGACAAATTTGCCTCCGCAATTACAGTACTGGACACGTCCTGTCCCAGTTCCACGTTGACAAAGAGGCTGCTTCGAGGCGGCAGAGTCACAGAATCATCGGCTACACGGAACGCTGTCTTCGGGAATTGGGTGCTTTCAGTTGCACCACAAAAAGGGTCCTCGAATGACACAAGTAATTCACGGATGTCAATGACTGCGCCGTATTCACGAAGAAAGTCCATTCCCAAGATGACTGGCCGAGAGCACACGGGCAACACGAGGAAAGACCCCGTAAATGTCGACGCACGGATTCGAATGCGTGCCGTGCACATTCCAGTAGGCACCACCAGATGTCCACCTGCCGTGCGCAACTGAGGTCCTTGCCACGGTGTGGTGACTTTCCTCAGTTCAGTTGCCAGTGCGGCGCTCATGACGGAATAGTCGGCACCGGTGTCGACGAGGGCGGTGACAGCATGATTGTCCACGAAGACGGCGATGTCGGCAGAAACGATCTTTTTGCTGTCGGAGAACGTTGAAAAACCGGAAGGGTCGTCGTCGGGTCGTTGCGTCGAGGGAGGTTCTTTGAAAGTTCCCTGGACCGCGACTTCACCCCCAGAAGTCGCCGTTCCTAGTTTCCCCTGCGAGGACTCGGTGACCGGCTCCTGAAAGGAGCGTAAGACGATGAGGGCAAGCTGGGTGACGTAGGCCGGCGAGGCGATGGCGATCTCGATTGGTGGGGCTGACCAGTCGAAGAAGTTCGCTGGCCCGTGAGATACGCTTCTATGTCGCGGGGGCGCTCACCGTAGCGTGGGCATCGGGCGTCAGGGTGAAAGCCGCGGAGGCCAAGTTGGCGGTACTGACAGTTGCGGTACACGTGACCCGCCTCGCCACAGTGATAGCAGAGGGGACGGTTATCTGACGTGCGCCACGTGCTTGCCTTGCTAGCACTTTGTCTTGAAGCAGACGGCACAGTTGGCAGATATGTGGGTGCGCTCGGGAACCTTGAGCCTGGAGGCGGACTCGAAGCAGTGTCCTGGAATGGGTGCGTAGCCTGGAACATTGGTCGTATAGTGGGGCCTGTAGCCGGTGGCGCAGGGGATCGCAGTGCCGCCGCATATGTCAGGACGGGGGGGCCTCAGGTACTGGTGGTGCAAGTGGCGCAAGTGGTGCGACTGCCTGCCTGATATCATGTCTGATTACATCCGCGAGTGCTGCCACAGGTGGTTCGGATCCCGCTGCATGGAGTTGTCGTAGTTCGTCCCGCACGATACTTCGTATGAAGTCTGCGAGGGCCTGCCTCTCACTGTCAGACCCGATAGAGCATGCAGTGGCCGTGATGCCGTGGCGTTCGTATTGTGACGATCGCTGCTGGAGAGTACGCTCCATCGTGGTTGCCTCATTGATGAACTCGGCGACTGTTGTCGGTGGATTGCGCACGAGTCCAGCGAAAAGCTGTTCTTTCACCCCACGCATCAAGTGCCGTACCTTCTTTTCCTCTGACATGGCAGGGTCCGCGCGCCTGAAGAGTCGAAGCATGTCCTCGACAAACATCGAAACTCTTTCGTTCGGCCGCTGGTTCCTGTACGAGATGGCTTGTTCAGCCCTCTCCTTCCTTTCGGCATTGCGGTACGCGTCGCGGAACTGCTGGCTAAACTCCTGCCATGTCGCAAAGGAGCCCTCGTGGTTCTCATACCACGTTTTGGCAGAATGTTCCAATGCGAAGTAAACTCTCCGCAGCTTGCGAGCGTCGTCCCATTCGTTGATGCTGGAAACCTGATCCAAGTGGTCGAGCCAGTCATCAACATCCTCGAAAATGTCTCCATGGAACGGTCTTGGTGTCTGTGGCGCATGAAAAACATGCGCGAGAGAAAAACAATGGGCATCGCTGGTTTGACTCGCCTGGCTTGTCGCCGGAGTTGTCATCTTTTCGCGTTTCGATGGCAGAGGACCGAATTCGGGGAGTAACCCTCGCAGGCGGCGGCTGCTTCTTGCTCTGGGAGATGTAGCTGTCTCCAAGGTGGTAGGAGTGATGGCTGACACAGTCAAGGTACATGTACCCAGCGTCTCCACCAGTAATGTCGCGGGCGAAGAAAGACCGACAACTAGTTGACGTCTGCCCCAGCACCAGAGCAACAAAAGCGTTCTCTTCGTCTTCACACCCAAAACGTGTATGAGCCACAATGGATTGCTCATAAAATGATGGCATGCGTCAATATGAAACACACCATGACAATACTACG
>JALIZH010024647.1:0-47978 GCA_030522465.1 Rhipicephalus appendiculatus | reverse complement strand
ACCTTTCTGCCACCCTTT
Organism: Rhipicephalus appendiculatus; assembly: GCA_030522465.1. NCBI lineage: Eukaryota > Metazoa > Arthropoda > Arachnida > Ixodida > Ixodidae > Rhipicephalus > Rhipicephalus appendiculatus. The sequence continues at coordinate 47,960 of JALIZH010024647.1, read as the reverse complement.
TAACGCAGTTACGAGGAACATACCAATATCCTATAGAATCCGCTCTTACAATATTGCCACGTGCCGTGCCCGGCTTCGCAGCTGGGACCACCGAGGGACAGCTGTTACGTCATTTACATAGGTTAGAACCGACTGAGATAAGCTTTAAACTTCCGATGGGCCCATCGTATCAGGCTGGACAATATCTGATGAGACGTACGCGCATATCCCGTGTGACTAGACAGTGCTTAAATACTGCAGCACATAAGCTGTAAGTTGTTCTTTTTTTGCTCGGCAGCAGCCGTGCACGTACACGCCGCTCTGGCTCGTTTTGTTTCTTTGGTACTCTGTACGAGGCACAAGTTCGCCTCATTAATAATAAAGCTTGTTCGCCGCACCCTCGTCTTCTGTGGATTCTCGTGACGAAGACGCCTTCGTGACATCTGGTGGAGGTGCTGGGTATGTCCAGTACGCCCTCGTGCAACCGTGACACCAGTTCTCACCAAGCAAAGGAAGACGACCAGAGAAGGAGCCGCCGACAGCTAGGACTTCCGCCTGAGCACGGCCTCCTTCCAGAAAAGACCCCTGCCATTAAAGCGGCCACTTCCGTCAAAATGAGCGAACCCCCAGCCGCCGACAGCCGTCGTACTGCAGCAACCTCGTGAACCACCCATATTCCGGGGAACGCCGAGCGAGGACCCCTGAGGATTGGCTGGAGGAGTTCGAGCGAGTAGCGGTATGCAACAAGTGGGAACGACGACGCGAAGTTGGAATACGTCTACTTCGCACTAGAAGAGTCTCCGCGTACGTGGTTCATCAACCAAGAATCACTGCTCAGGACATGGGCAGATTTCAAACGCAGCCTTCTTCGGACATTTTCAAGCGTTGCTCGCAAGGAACGGGCAGAGAAGCAGCTGCATACTCGCTTCCAGCTACCTAACGAGACTGTTGCTGTCTTCGTCGAAGAAATGAAGCACTTATTTGGGCGAGCAGATCCAGAAATGCCAGAGGAAAAGAAACTGGGATTTCTTATCAGAGGAGTGAAAGAAGAACTTTTTGCTGGCTTGATGCGCAATCCACCGCAATCTGTCGCTGAATTTTTAACGGAAGCCGCCGCCATGGAAAAGACACTCGACCAACGGAGGAGACAGTATGGACGCCCTGCTCTGGTATGCGGTACGTCACCTGCCGAGTCCGACGCCGTAACCCTCAGTAGCCTACGGGACACCATCCAGAAAATTGTCCAAGAGGAACTGCGGAAGATGTTCCCGAGTTCCTGTCCTCAAGTCGCGGCGCTAAGCGAGGTCATCAGAGAAGAAGTCCAGCAGGCGCTGGGGACCGGGCCGTCAATTTCGCCAAGCCAACCTGAATGGGCTCCTCGAGGACCACAGGTTATGTCGTACGCCGCCGCCGCTCGAAGCCCAGTTCGCCCAACCCGGCTGACGTACGCGCCAGCGCAACGCGCCAACCGACCGACGTACTCGCCACCACAACCAAACGGCCGCCCACCTTTTGTCGAAAGGGCCGTTCCTAGAAAGTCCGACGTCTGGAGAACTGACGATCGCCGCCCTCTGTGTTTCCACTGCGGCGAACCTGGCCACATATACCGCCGCTGCTTTTACAGGAGCCTCGGAATACGCGGATTCCCCCATCGACGCTTCACGTCCACGACCTGGTCAAAGGCCGCTTGAGATCGAAGACTATCTACAAAGGCAAAATTCACCACCAAGCCGCTACAGGTCGCCGTCGCCATCGTCTCGCCGTTGCCCTTCACCGAGCCCTGGTTACATAGACGCAACACAGGGAAGGTCCCCCAGCCCTCGCTTGGGAAACTGAAGACGGCAACCAATGGAGGTGTGGTTGCTGCCCGGTACATTCCTGAACACCCTCCCCCGCCCGAAAGTCCCAGCGGAGTAACCCTACCTGGAGCGTGAAGACGAAACGAGCGACACGTTAGCACCAAGTTCCGACCAAGCCGCGACAGTACACCACGACGTACCTGCAACACCAGGGTAAAGTCTACGGACCTGGCAGTGAAAATCGACAACCGCGATGTTATTGCGTTGGTTGATACCGGTGCTGACTTTTCCGTCGTGAGTGCGGTGTTCGCAGATCAGCTAAAGAAGGTTCTGACTTCTTGGGAAGGCCCTCAGATACGGACAGCAGGTGGTCACGTGATAACACCAAAGGGACGGTGCACAGCTCGTGTGGAAGTGGAAGGACATATGTACCCTACTGTATTCGTCGTCCTGCATGAGTGCTCTCGGAACGTCATTCTCGGTGCGGACTTCCTTTCGGCGAACAACGCAATCATAGACCTTCGAGCGCAAACAATCACTCTGTCACCGGAAAAGAACGTTACTCAAAATCCAAGTCATGCATTATCTGCTGCACTAAGTGTTCTTGATGAGCACGTGACATTGTCACCACAATCGAGCACTTTCATCCCCGTGGGCGTTGACAGCTGCATCTACGCTGAAGGGTTGGTCGAGGCCAACCAGAGTTTGCTGTTTGAAAAAGGTTTGGCTGTTGCCAGAGGAATCGTTGACATTGTTGAAGGAACCACCAGTGTACTTATCACTAATTTCTGCTCGGAATATCGTCACCTGGCTAAAGGCACCACTGTGGCACTGTTCGAGACTATCCCTGATATAAGCAATATAGCCACGATTGACGACGCACCTAATGCTCGTCCACATGACGTATCTTTTGATATGAACCCGGCGTTGCCCCTGCCAAGACAAGAACGGTTGCAGAAACTACTCGATAGCTTCCAGGATTGCTTCGCTACGTCATCCAAGATCCGCCAGACAACGCTCGTGAAACATCGCATCATAACTGATGAAAATGTGCAGCCAAGTCACCAGTCGCCATATCGTGTGTCCATAAAAGAGCGTGAGGCAATCCGGCAACAGGTACAAGAAATGCTTCACGACGATATCATTGAACCTTCCCAAAGCCCCTGGGCTTCCCCGGTCGTGCTCGTGAGGAAACGGGACGGCACTCCGAGATTCTGCATCGACTATCGCCGACTCAATAAGGTCACCAGAAAGGACGTTTACCCGCTCCCTCGAATTGATGACGCCCTCGATCATCTCTGCAATGCCAAATACTTTTCATCCATGGATCTAAGGACTGGCTACTGGCAGGTTGAAGTAGACGAAAGGGATCGTGAGAAGACTGCGTTTATTACACCAGACGGGCTATACCAGTTTAAAGTCATGCCATTTGGACTTTGCACTGCCCCTGCAACTTTCCAAAGAGTAATGGACACCGTGTTGGCTGGTCTGAAATGGAAAACTTGTCTGGTGTATCTTGACGACGTCATAGTATTTGCTCCATCCTTCGAGGAACACCTCAGCAGGTTAAAAGTGGTACTTGGTGCTATTAGGGCTTCAGGACTTACGTTAAAACCCCAGAAATGCCGTTTTGCCTACGAGCAGCTCAAGTTCCTCGGCCACGTTGTCAGTTCTGCCGGTGTTTTACCAGATCCAGAGAAGACAGCTGCAGTTCGAGACTTCCCGCAGCCCCGCGAAAAAAAGAGCCTCCGAAGCTTCCTCGGACTTTGCGCCTACTATAGGCGCTTCGTCAAGGACTTCTCGCGGATTTCCGAGCCCCTGACACGCCTAACAAAAGAAGACAGCTCGTTTGTGTGGCAAGCACCTCAAGAAGAAGCATTTCGGGAGCTGAAGAGATGTCTTCAAACGCCGCCTCTTTTGGCCCACTTTGATGACAACGCGCCAGCGGAAATCCACACCGACGCCAGCAGTGTCGGCCTCGGCGCCGTTCTTGTTCAAAGGCGCGACGGACGAGAACACGTCATCGCCTACGCTAGTCGATCTTTGTCTAAGACAGAGTCAAACTATTCGACCACCGAAAAGGAATGTCTGGCAATTGTGTGGGCAACTTCCAAATTCCGCCCATACGTGTACGGCAGACCTTTTACCGTCGTTACCGATCACCATGCGTTATGCTGGCTTGCGAATCTAAAGGACCCATCCGGACGTCTCGCAAGGTGGAGCTTGCGCCTCCAGGAGTTCGATATGTCTGTAGTGCACAAGAACGGAAGAAAACATTCCGACGCAGACTGTTTGTCTCGAGCCCCCGTTGAACAACCGCCGCCATGTACAGACGACGACACTAGTTTCCTGGGGGTGATCACCGCTTCCGACTTCGCCGTGCAACAAAGGGCCGACACTGAGCTGAGTTGCCTCATTGAATATCTTGAAGGAAAACGTAGCGAGATCCCCCAAGCCTTTCGGCGTGGCCTCCGCGCATTCTACTTAAAAGATGGTCTCCTAGTAAAGAAGAACTTTGACTCTAGGAAGAGTACCTACCTCCTCGTCGTACCGTCGCCATTACGTCAGGAAATCTTGCAGGCGTCACACGATGAACCGACCTCCGGGCACCTCGGCTGTACACGAACGCTTGCGCGGATCCGTGAGCGTTACTACTGGCCACGCATTCTAGAAGAAGTCAAGCACTACGTACGGACGTGCCGAGAGTGCCAGCGCCGCAAGAGGCCACCAACAAAACCCGCCGGACTGCTGCAGCCACTCCGACCCTCAACAAGGCCCTTCGAGCAAATCGGAATGGACTTTCTGGGACCGTTTCCGACGTCTACTGCAGGGAATAAGTGGATAATTGTAGCGACGGATTACATGACTCGGTACGCAGAAACCCGCGCCCTTTCACGAGCCACTTCTCAAGAGGCTGCCAGATTCTTCATTCATCAGATCGTTCTGCGCCACGGTGCACCTGAGGCCGTTATCACTGACAGAGGGACAGCCTTCTGCTGCGAAATGATGCAAGCCATCTTGCGGTACAGCCACACCACCCATCGCCGAACTACCGCATACCATCCGCAAACTAACGGCCTCACGGAACGGCTGAACAAGACCCTGGCGGACATGATGTCCATGTACGTCGATGTTGAACACAAAACGTGGGATGAAGTGCTCCCATATGTCACCTTCGCTTATAATACGGCCATCCAGGAGACAACCGGGTTGACACCATTCACTCTTGTTTATGGACGCGAAGCGACAACAACTCTGGACGCCATGCTGCCGCATGTAAACGAAGGCGACCCAAACCCTGACGTAGCGACATTTCAGCAGCGCGCTGAAGAGGCTCGGCAGCTGGCTCGAGTACGCACGGCACGAAAGCAAGCGACGGATGCCCGGCACTACAACCTTCGACACCGCCATCAAGAATACAGACCCGGCGAGCAAGTTTGGCTATGGGCGCCAGTTCGCCGACGAGGCCTCAGCGAAAAGCTTCTTCGGCGTTATTTTGGCCCCTACAGAATTGTTCGTCGCGTAGGGCCACTGAACTATGAAATCATCCCCGATGGGGTGACAGACTCTCAGCGTCGACGTGGACGGTCTGAAATTGTTCACGTCGTACGCTTGAAACCGTATTTTGTGCGCCAGCAGATATAATGTGCCCTTATTTCTCTTTGTTGTTGTGAAAATATTTTTTGAGTGTTTTATGCAATTAACGCTTGTTTGGAACATCGAGGCGATGTTTTTTGAAGGGGGGAGCAATGCCACGTGCCGTGCCCGGCTTCGCAGCTGGGACCACCGAGGGACAGCTGTTACGTCATTTACATAGGTTAGAACCGACTGAGATAAGCTTTAAACTTCCGATGGGCCCATCGTATCAGGCTGGACAATATCTGATGAGACGTACGCGCATATCCCGTGTGACTAGACAGTGCTTAAATACTGCAGCACATAAGCTGTAAGTTGTTCTTTTTTTTGCTCGGCAGCAGCCGTGCACGTACACGCCGCTCTGGCTCGTTTTGTTTCTTTGGTACTTGTACGAGGCACAAGTTCGCCTCATTAATAATAAAGCTTGTCTGCCGCACCCTCGTCTTCTGTGGATTCTCGTGACGAAGACGCCTCGTGACAATATGCATCAGTGCCTGAATGAAGTACTTTTTGCATCAGTGCCGGAATGAAATACTTTTTGCACCAGTATATCTTGTTTTTTTTTTTTCATATGACATGCTGTGTTTACGAAGAATATCAACATTCATTGTTTGACTTGGAGGAAAGAAAGGCTGCCAAGAATTTTGTGCTGAGAAGTTTCAGAGGTGCTGAAGCAATGTCACATAAACTGAACCAATTTTGCTAAAGTACAAGCGATATGTTGCCCGCTGATATATTGCAGATTTTTCTCCCTTTCAGCCCGATATAATGTTGTTTCGCGCATTGTAATTTATTCTTTCAGTTACAAAATGCACAGTTGATTTTTTTAAAGTTATCGCACAGGAAGTCCTTTGCAAAGTTTACGTAAATATGCGTAAGCACTGTGTTACCAGCGAATATTCGTCGTCTGTGATGATGTTGCTCTTCTGCTTTGTCGTTGCTGTCTTCGTTTTATTTGTTAAATTGATACGACGTGCACGTCGAGATGAGCAAGTGGCGCAATGCTTGCGATCTCCTCTGTGCACACACTTCCTATTGTGAGAATTTCATTGACATTTGAGTAGGCTCCCCTGCTAGTGATTTAGACACTCATAATTAGTATTTTAGATACTCTCTAAAATAAATAGTTTGTTTTGCTACCAGCAAATGCGCAGCTCCGAAACCTCTTCCGCACACTCACACGTGTGCCGCCACTGGTCCGGTACTGAGAAACGCAATTTATTTAGTGACGGTTTGTCTCCTCCTTTTCTGATCAAGAAGGCTCCGGCTTTCCATTTCCCTCACGTTTCGGAGACACTGTTTCGGAGGCACTGTTCCCAGCGAACGGTTCATGTTTGCAGGTGTGTTCTGAATTTTCCAAAACGCGGGTAACAGGCCTTCTTCCCAGATTCCTTTCTGTCACAGAAGCGCCGTCAAAGTCAATTTTGTGGTCGCGCTTGTCACATTTTACCCCTTGAAAGGTGTTCTCTCGTTTCTCAGATACTGAAAGAGACCTGGGGGAGGCTGAGGGGGGAGCAACAATCGCGCACCTGTTGCCGTGCCGTCTCTGCGGCGCCATACCGACGATCTTTGGCCAAGCGTAATCCTCGGACAAGTGCTAACAACGCGGGGTAGAGATGTCGGTATTCAAGCTTTAAAGCCCTGCGCGGCCGACGGGACATTAACTGAACAAGGCTAGTTGGTATTTCATAGCAGGTTTTTGGATGTAGCGCCACATACGAAAATGGTAAGAAAGAAGATGACAGGAAAGAGGCGCATACCTCTTTCCTGTCGTCTTCTTTCTTACCATTTTCGTATGTGGCGCTACACCCAAAGACCTGCTATGGGACATTAATCTTTGAAGTGTAGGTGTGGGCTCATCATTACGACCATGCCAATGCCCTAGGATTGGAGGAATCTTGGTTACCGCGTGGTGAGAGGGAAAAGGGGGTGGACCCCAACCACGCTTATTAAATCCGGTGCACCGGAGAGCGCTGTGCTTGTTCACTGAAATTTGAATAATGTAAGCACTTGTATAAAGTTTTCTTCCTTACATCGACTTGCCCTGATGACAGCCCCGGCGCGACAACAACCCGTGTTCGCACCGGCCACATAACCCATTCCGAACAAAGGCTTAGCCCAGCTAAATTTGCCTATATCTAAAGCGTGAAAGACCGTAATTTGTTTTCTTTTAATTTATTACAATTAGAAAACCGATTAGAATTAATGAGTGGGGCTGTTGTGAACACATATTAACAGTAATTAACAGTATTAAACAAATTAAGAGTAATTAACAGTATTTATACTGCGACGAGGTTCTTGTGATTATGTGAACTACTGAAAACAAAAGAGTCAGGAACCCCTCCCTTCTCCTCCTCACCGGTTGTAGTTCAAGCGACCGCCCCCCTAAAATGAGAGGCTGGATCCGCCCCTGGATCGAACACTGTTTTTGCCGCGCGGCGCCAAACGCTCGCGCGGAGCGGTGCGCTATACGTAAGCAGGCGACGGTATACGCGGCCCCGTGGCTCGCTAAGCCTGAACCCGCGGTAGTCTCGACTACGGTGAGGATCGAGGTTACCACGAAACATATGGTCATCCAATTAAGCTAACTGGTCATCCACTTGAAGCTGACTGGTGCCCAATTGGTTAACCAACTGAACACGTATGGTGATCTAGTTAAAGTCAACTGTTGCACAACTGCAAGAGAATCGGCATTTGGGCTAGTTGGTTGATATGCATGGTATAGCTGTTTTAAGCGCACAACTGTTTAGCGAGTTGACCACACATGGTCATCCAGTTAAACTGGATGCCCAACTGGTCAACCAGTCAATGTGAATTGGTGTTCAAATGGTTAACCAGCTGAAAACATATGGTGATCCAGTTCAAGCCAATTGGTGCCAACAGGTCATCCAATTGAAGCTGATTGGTACCCAATTGGTTGGCCAGTTGAACACATATGGTGATTCAGTTAAAGCCAACTGGTTGACCAGTTGAACACATATGGTGATCCAGTTAAAGCCAACTGGTTGACCAGTTGAAAACGTATGGTCCCCCAGTTAGAGCAAATTGGTACCCAACAGGTCATCCATTTAAAGCCGACTGGTGCCCAGTTGGTTAGCCAGTTGAGCACACATAGTCATCCAGTTAGAGCTAACTCGTGCAAAACTGGTAATCCATTTGAAGTAAACTTCTAGGTGGACCCTAATATTCTTCAATTTGAAACTGGTGTTCAGCTGAAATACATGGGCAATGAGTACACCAAATTGTTGAAGCAATAATGCTGGCAAATTGGACAAAAATGTTCATCCTGACCAAAATGGTCCAGTATGCTTATTTGTGAATGATGTGTAGTGCACATGCATAAAATAAAAACCATACAATGGAGGTACTTGTTTTACGATAATTTATTACTTGTACAAGTAATGTAAAAGTTGATGGGAAAATGACTAGACCAAATGCAGGCATTGCTTACTCTTCACCTTGCAACTTGCTGCACTTATTCACGACTTTCCTGTGGCTTAAGGTTGTCCTTTTCCCTGAAAGTGTTGAAAAATACACAAGTGCATGAAAGTTAGAAGTTCACATCACTAATGCTACATATACACATGATGCAATGATATTGTGGTGCTTGAAGCACACTATGAACTCAAAGCATGAGAGCTGGCCTTTTGCAACATTTTCAATGGTAGCCTGCTTCAGAAAAAATTGGCCGCGTATCCGCGTGCTTCGCTGCAAATGTGTCGTCGAAAGACGATAGTCTTGTGCCGGCCGTACTACTATGTTTTGCCTTGCCTGAGACAGCCTAAAAAACACTAGGGTCTTTAGAATTGCGTACCTATGTATTTTCTAATAAAGAACACACGTCCTGACACTTATATATTAATGTTGCGCCTCAGGAATGCGTAGTATTTGCTTTTTGATCAAATATGTTCGCAAATATCAACGCGAACACCAGTTCAAGATGGCTGGGCGTTCAGAAAGAAGTTAAACTTTGGCCGAGTAGCTGAATCGGGTTACCGACAGACAGACAGACCAAAATTTTTGCGTTTGAGTATCCCAAGAAAGACTATCGTCTTTAATATCCTAACTTAGAAATGGACCTTTCAGAATACTAGGGATAGCGGAGTTTTCATTTAACACTTGCACCTGCTGTACTCGTAGTGGGGGCTTGCCCAATTCCCATGGCACATACCCACCTGAGGATTTTTTGTTCGCGTTGAACAGAATACGGCCAGCTTAAACAGCTTCATTGTAAAAAAAGTACGGGGAATTCTACAGAACAGCAACATACCTTGCAAGGAGCGGTTTTTCAGCTGCTCCTTCGGCCGAATTCCGAGAATGAGGTCTTTTACGAAAAGATAATCCTTTCGATGACCCTGAATGCACCAGAATTCATTCGAAGGCCACCGCCAGTGTACACCTGCATCAGAGTATTGGAACAAAAAAAATCATTTAACAACCCTTTCAAAAAGCAGCATTTACTAGCTGTTAAGGCAAACACAAAGAAAATTTCACTTATGATGACAACTGTACGCAATGCTAAAAATTCCTAAGGCTGCCCTTTAGATAAGCACATTACCATGGCATTCTCTTTCCTTAGGCAACCATCTGATGGTGGTGTTGTCTCCCTTGGAACCAAATCCATGTCGTCTATATGCATATGTGCTCCCTCCTTGAGTAGTCCGGTTCGCTCTTAATTGAGCACGCAGCTCTACTGTAGCCTGCATCATCAACATGAATCATGGCTCACTACAAACAGCAGAACTCGGTCATTTTAAGAAGATAGTCATCAATCAATATTTAAAACCGATAAGCTTCAATATAAAGGCTCACATCCAAAATATAGCCACATTCACAGCCACATCCAACAAAAAATTGTACCAAAGGCACGAGTTTTTCTCTTTGTGGTCTGTCCTTTGTAGCGTCCGTAAGCGCATTGCCAGGCCAACATGAACCAACTAGACCCTTTCGTCGCATTACTACGTAATAGTGTTCTGAAGACATAAGGAAAGCTGGGAAAGGCTCAACGAGTTCACCACGTGCCGTACACTGGAAGCTGCGCAGACAAACGTCAAAAGTTGGGGAGGAGAGGGGTATACGATCTGGATCAGTGCATACATTTCAAGGGAAATTATCGAGTTGCGCTGTACTGCATGGAAAATGGAAAGAAATGTGATCCCTTCGATATCCATCTCGCCTAAGAAGTTTTATGCATATTGAATTTGCAAGGGCGCAAAAGACAGTTGAGCATATATAGTAATGACTATTATACTACATTAGCTTCATTAGGCCTATGTAAAAATTACGGAAGTTACAAGAATATATTTCAATTACGCTCATTTCAACACAAAAGTATATGTCATTGTTCAAATTATACCTGCCGACCGAACGCACGTACGCACAGGATAGCATCAACAACGATAGGCATATGCGCACCGCGGAACACAAAACATGCGTCAAAATGGTCTATTGTTGGGCTAGTTGGTTCGACATTATGCATAGGTGAGCGCGGATTTGTTCAGAAAGAAAGAACACACGTTGTAGAAGAAATATGCTTCAAAATTGCGTCTTTTCTGTCATGTGTTCTTTCTTCCTAACCAAATCCGCGCTTCCCTATGCAAGACAAAAATGCATTTAAATGTTTAACATGACAAGGCAAAATAAATGTGTGCCAGGGTCTCAAACGAAGAGCTTACCTCCCAGAGCTGAAATCCGAGCTCGGTAGTGATTCGAGGCCCCGTCCGGATAAGTCCATTTTACTGCATAAAAAAAACTTCGACGTGAAGTCCTTCGCGTACAAGGGTTTGAAGTTTTCGATGTCGCAAATGTTCGCAATCTCAAGTTTGCGATCGTCTTCATAGCGCACTTTTGCGCGCGCGATCATTCTGCAGTACACCGTAGTACACGTGAAAAAAGAAAAAAAAAAAAAAGCCCCCACCTCCCCGAAGGGAATCGTGAGGAAATGCGAATGCATTTCGCGCGCGCTTCACTCCATTTATATATGGTGGTTGTGGTTTGAAGAAGGAAAAGGGCCTAATTTCTGCAGCCCGGTCGGGAGCACGGCGCAGCGCCTTTTTTTTTTTTTGCTTTTTTCTTGTTTTTTTTAATTTTTTTATTTATTTTTTTTAATTTTTTTTTCATATATAGCTCCGCCGAGCTCCGCCGCAGACCGCTTTTAGTTAACGCGCACGCTGCGAATTTTTTATTGTTCAACAACGCACAGGAGAAATTTCCCACCGGCACCACCTTGGAGGTCAAGATTCATTGCCATATATACGGGGTGGCCAGTGAACGGTTGTGCAGCGCGAGCAGTCGGTTTTTTCAACCAAGAAACTCGCTAGCAGACGCTGCCTGTGTCGGCGTCGCCAGGCGAGAGAGGGAGAGGGGGGGAGCGTAGGAGAGGAGAGAGAGGTGGGGTGCGCATGCGCAGTGGGAGTGTGGACGCTGCGGGCAGAGATGCCTAGAGAAGAGAGGGGGAGCGTAGGAGAGAAGAAGAGAGGTGGGACGCGCATGCGCAGTGGGAGTGTGGACGGCGCGGGCAGGGATGCCTAGAGGAGAGAGGGGGGGGGAGCGTAGCAGGGGGAGAGAGGAGGGGAGGCGCATGCGCAGTGAGGGGGTGTGGTTGCCGCGGGGAGGGATGCCTAGGGGAGAGAGAGGGGGAGAGGAGGTTTTTTATCTTTATTTTTTTTTGAAAGGGTTTGCGCATGCGCAGTAAGGGCGGTCACGCCGTACACCACCACCACCGGATTAAGCTTCGCCATAAGATGCTTCACATCTAACACCTGCCGGCGCGCACACCTCCTCAACCTATCCTCCTACTCCTCCTCCGCGGACAACGCCAACGCCAACGCCGGATGCCTGACATAGCCCGACTATGAAATGCATTCGCATTTAAAAAAGGACACACAGCCGAAAGATAACTTCGCACGAACGTAGACAAGATGCGGCGTGCACGGTGCTATGGTGGCTAGAAGGGGTAGGTGTGAGCAACGGCGCGCCGGAGATGCAGCATTTTTTCATGACGATTCGGCGGCACGAATGGGCTCGCGGAGCCGACAGCAGTGCCGCCGCATCAGCGCGGTTACTGAACGGCGAAGAGATGCACGTGTGCACAGACGGCCGAGGAACGCGTTTCTGCAGACGCGCGATGACTGCGCACCCGCGCGATCCGCACGCGCGGATGCGTCGTGTCGGGGCTACTGGTCGAACGTTCGCGCCCGCAGCCTCTTGCATCCGCCCCAGCACTACTGTTCATGCAGTTCGGGCCCGATACAGACATTACTGATTTTTGTGGTCGCTCATTAAACGTCCTCTGTAGAACACGATGTAGAGCCGACATGGAGGAGTGTGCACATGAGTAAAATTTTTCTTTTGAAAACATTTAATGCCAAACTTGCGTTTCGGTGGTCCTTCTGCGGTGGCTATTAGATGTGCTGGCAGTAACTCTATAGGATGGATGGATGCTATGAGCGTCCTCTTTGTAACGGGGCGGTGACTCGTCTGCCACCAGGCTCGAAAAAAAAATGGAAAAAAAAAACTTCCTTGTTTTCTGTCGGCCTAATGCCTTATCTACATTGATTAAATCTATGTTATTATACCAAAAAAATATAAATTCACGGTCCATCTCTCTGCCTCTTTGAAGAGATAGAAGAGAGCTTAGGTACGCCATCCGGCAGTTGTTCAGACCCTTGCTTGCTCGGCCGCGAAAAGGCTCGAGTGGCCACTCTTTACTGAAGTATATTTCTCTATGGAGAGCGTATAACAATGGTTACAGGATATTGCCGTTTTGCGGCGCTATGCGACACATCACGCGAAACCGAAACTGATCGGAAGTCAACATGACTCCGAGATTAGTAACATGAATTTAGGACATGAAATGCCCGACACCACACAAATATCCTGTGAAAGGCTTGAATGTGCGCACGAGAGCAGTGCAACACCTGCAGAACATAAATAAGTTTTGATGCAAGAAATATGTTGCATGCTTTCGCTCTCGCAAAAATGGAAAGGTCTCGTACTTTCCATGTGACACCTTTCGACGTATAGTAGTTATCGCGGATGTCCAATGGGGGGCCGCTATTGCGACAGTTATCAAGAGGCACACCAAGATACCGCATAGGAGTCGCATTCCAATGGATATTTGAGAACACCGACGGAGTTTGAGCCCACATGCCCAGCCAGAATCTACTGCTTTTATCAAAGTTTATGCTGGCGCCAGCGATTTCACAGAAACGTAAAGTAGTGGTTACTGCTTCTTGAACGCTGGGTTTATCGACGCAGAAGAAGGCAATGTCGTCGGCATAAGCTAGAACTTTAATTTCCTCAGCCTCATATCGGTATCCTCGAATGCCTGATCTGTGCCAGAGTTTAGAGCCGAAAGATTGGGGCAGCTATGCAATAGTGGACATAGTGGTTCCAGGTATTTAGCAAAGAGCAAAGGTGAGAGCGGACATCCCTGACGTACGGATGAATTTAACTCTATTATATTCGAAAGAGTGCGATTTACAATTAGTCTTGTTGTGCACGTTTTATAACAGAGTGAAATACTATTCTACAATACATCACCCAACTGCAGGTGTCTTAGAAGCCAGCATAAGAAACCCTAGCAAAAATGCCAATAGAATTTTCTTTTGGTCCTATAGAAAAATCTTATTGGTTCTATCAGAACCGTATTGGAACTCTATAGGTCTTATTTGAATTCTTTGGTCACCAATAGAAACCAATTGACCTCATATATTTGTCACCGATAAGACCAATAAGGTGCCTATAGGTGTCGGGTATTTGTCACTTATAGAACCAATAGACACGTATTGGCACCCATAGGGTTCAATAGGAGACACCTATTTGTCTCCTATAGAACCAATAAATATATATTGGTACCTATAGCTGGCCGCTATACCAGTAGACGCGTATTGGCAGCGATAGGCTTTAATAGGTGAGACGTATTTGTCACCAATATAACCAATAAGTAGCAGCTGTATGTAATTTATAGAACTAGTAGGTGTGAATTGCCACCAGAGTCAAATAACTGTGGAGTTATATCATGCACGGTATTAAAAGGCCACCCAAACGTATTTCACTTACAGGGTAACAGCGAATTCAATCAAAATGGAGATTTTGATTTGTTCAATAAGTGACAGCTGTTATTTTTATATAGAGCTTTTATTTGTTTAATATATGAGCAAAGTGACAGCTGTTATTTTTATATAAGGGTGTTCCAAAATATTGCAGCCATATTTTTCACAAATGTCACCAAAACAATTTCACACCTGTGAATTTGAGCAACTTCATTCTGTACTCTAGATTATGATTATGCATTACATTTGTGGGATAGACCCGAAAAAAGAAAGGTTCACAGATAGGGAAAGTCATCACGGAGTTGAAAAAAGAACGTTACACGCAGGTAATGTTTCAGCTGGGGGGACTTGATATTGCTGTAAAGCCAGCAGCATTCTGCTTTCCTTGGAAGTGCAAACCGGATGGGAAAATAAGCTATCAATAAAATAATCGAAGTCAAAGTGTAAGGTAGAGATTGCCACGTGCTGCTTGAATGCATGTATACACATAATGCATACATCGTTATTTTCAGCCGGTGGGCGAGTACGCCGGTCCTCAGAATAACAAACGCAAACATTACGTCTCCCCCGCTCCTCTGGTCGCATTACTTTTCAAGCGCTTGTAGCCTTGATGGTAATAAAAAAAATTATACCATCTCCCGCTAAAGGGAACCATGTGTAGATGTGAAGCAGCGGGCGCTAACGTTTACACTGACGGCGGCGTTGACGCTGGCGCTCATCGCAGCGTTGCGCAGGAGAGAAAACTGGGGAGGCGCAAAGCACGCAGTGATGGAGTGGTGTTTCCTACTGGAACATGTCAATCGCTGCTAATAGGCAATGAGAGACAGAAGACTCCGACTGTACACAGAGACCCGCAGTCCGCTTTTAGTTAACGCGCACACTGCGAATTTTTATTGTTCAACAACGCACAGGAGAAATCTCCCACCGGCACCACCTTGGAGGTCAAGATCCATTGCCATATATACGGGGTGGCCAGTGAACGGTTGTGCAGCGCGAGCAGTCGGTTTTTTCAACCAAGAAACTCGCTAGCAGACGCTGCCTGCGTCGGCGTCGCGAGGCGAGAGAGGGGGGGGGAGCGTAGGAGAGAGAGGGGAGACGCGCATGCGCAGTGGGAGTGTGGGCGCCGCGGGCAGGGATGCCTAGAGGAGAGAGGGGAAGCGTAGGAGAGCAGAGAGAGGGGGGGACGCGCATGCGCAGTGGGAGTGTGGACGCCGCGGGCAGAGATGCCTAGAGGAGAGAGGGGGGGAGCGTAGGAGGGGGAGGGAGGCGCATGCGCAGTGAGGGTGTGGTTGCCGCGGGGAGGGATGCCTAGAGGAGAGAGAGGGGGAGAGGAGGTTTCTTCTTATTTTTTTTTGAAAGGGTTCGCGCATGCGCAGTAAGGGTGGTCACGCCGCACACCACCACCACCACCGGATTAAGCTTCGCCATAAGATGCTTGACATCTAATACAAGTCATCAGTGATACATATTAACGAGACTAGCGTCTTTTTGTTGCCAGCAAGCGAAGAGCGCGGTGAAGAGAAATGCGAACAGCGCTGTTCCGTGTTTCTTTCCGTCGCTCCTGTCGGTACGTAGGCGAGCTCGCTCGAGCGCTTGCATGGTGAACATCGTGTTCGCATTCGCGGCCGCAGGTTACTGTACCGCAGGGGTCCCTTATTGCGCATCGCTAGCACAAATTAAAACGAGTAAAATTTAACATTCAAAAGATGCAGTATGATACAGGCTTGAAGAACTAATTGAAAAAACTATCATGTCGTCTGAGGGCGCTGTATGTCTTGCATTTTATTTTTATTTTTGCCGCTGAAATTTTGTTTCGCTGCACTTTTCATAATCTTCTAATGTGTCTGCAGCTGATTATATTTGAGGAGAGCAAAATATTGCAATAAAATAGCGATAAAATAAAATCTTGTTTTTTGGTATGGCCACGGCACGAGCGCTCGAGCCAGCCAGCATGCGTACGAGCCGACTACAGCCAGCCACAGCCGTAGCTGATGTTTTCGGTCGGTTTTGTGGTGCGGCTATAGAGGCACGACGTTTGTAGGCTTTGAAGTGTTTAGAAGTTTGCACAGAAACGTACGCGTGGAATCGCGACGACGATGCTAGGTTACTCATGAACGTCAAAGAAGTTACACATTGCAGTGCTAAAACCGTCTCGGACTTGGAACAGCAGTTAGTGTTACCGAGTGTGCGGACAGGATGCCTAACATTGAGGATGCCCACCAAGATGGTTTCTTCCGAGCGCAGCCGCTGTTAGGTAAGTGAACTGTTTTTATATATTTTCTAGTCATGTAAAAGTTGCTTCGTGCATCTTCCAGCCATCAAAGCGCGTCCCCCGTTAAAAAGTTTTGCCCCATTCTTTTGTTCCAGTAGTTTTCCCGCTCTACAGTAGAACACTTTTCAACATTGTGTGGGCTGTTCGCAAATACAGACGCTGGCATAGATGCACGCTATCGACTTGCGCCTTGTTTTCGTGATAATTCAAAAAGACTAAAATCTGTAATCATGTCGTCGTTCACTCTCAAAAATACATTTACTGGAGAGCGAATTAGCTTATTACCAACAAAAATCCTGTGCGGCTGTCCCATCATTAATGACCAGTCATGCTCACTGAACAAGATTCTGCAGCATACATGGTTTCAGTAGAGAGACACTTCTTTAATGAAGCTTTCTGTGTGACGTCCAGAAGCTCAGACGCTGAGATCGGTGTGGTGCTAGTGCCATTTCGCCTTACCCACAAGTGTCCAAAGTCCACACAAGTGGCTGTGGTTTTGGGTCTGGGACACAGGCATAATCGAATCTGCTGTACAGATGTGACAATTTCCGTCCCTACCATGTTAAGCTGTTACCTACTGCCAGCTCATCGGAATTTACCTTATGCTGATTCTACAGTATTTTGTATCTGCACATTCTTTTTATTTTCTAAAGCTTCATTTTTCTTTCAGCAGCACTTCTAAAAATTTTCCTTCTTACTTCCTGGTATTTTATATTTGTTCTTTTTTTTTCAGGCACTACCTGGAGAAGCGGTGTAGTGGCATGTGTTCAACAAGGAAGCATAGCTATATTCTAGTACACTATAGCATAGCATGCTTGGAAAGCTTGCTGCGGGGAAGATCGCCGATTTGATGAAATTATCATGTAGTAATTATAAATATAATACATGTCTCCCTTCAAATGGAAATTTTTCGTTTTATAGAGGCGCTGCTATGTGCAGTCCTCAAATGCCCATTATAGAGAAATAGGCCAATAGAGGTCCAATACACGATTGCAGTACTAATAGACAAATAGAATGCCAATAGACAAATACACTACTAATACGCCAATAGACCAATACGCAATAGGCCAATAGAGCGCCGATAGACAAATACACCAATAGACAAATAGAGGTCTAATACACCACAGTAGCACCTAAACACAGTATTAATGAGAACTAACAGACAAAGATGCCAAGGAATGTATAGGAGAAGCTATTAGAAGTAATTGTAATGTAAATGTGAACAAAAGGAAAGTGGACGAAAAGATAACTTGCCACCGGCAGAGACCGAACCTGCGACCTTCGAATAACGCGTCCGATGCTCTACCACTGAGCTGCGGTGGCGGTCATTCCTCCGTCCACTTTATAAGGTATATATGTGTACTTAAACGTGGGAGCGTCAGTCAGCGCCGCCTCGTGCCATTACGGCGAGTGTGGAACACTCTTTTTTGCCTGTAGGCGTCACGTAGTACGTGATCTTATTACGAGCGGGCAGCTGACTAATAATCCCTCGCATATACCACCTGAAGGCACCAAGTCTGCCAGAACGAGACCCTCGTTATGAATGAAGGAAAGAATTGTAAACTTAAGGGCTCGTTTGCTTTGTTAAACACAGTATTAATGAGAACTAACAGACAAAGATGCAAAGGAAAGTATAGGGGAAGCTATTAGAAGTAATTGTAATGTAAATGTGAACAAAAGGAAAGTGGACGAAAAGATAACTTGCCACCGGCAGGGACCGAACCTGCGACCTATAAAGTGGACAGAGGGATGACCGCCAGCTCAGTGGTAGAGCATCGGACGCGTTATTCGGAGGTCGCAGGTTCGGTCCCTGCTGGTGGCAAGTTATCTTTTCGTCCACTTTCCTTTTGTTCACATTTACATTACAATTACTTCTAATAGCTTCCCCTATACTTTCCTTGGCATCTTTGTCTGTTAGTTCTCATTAATACTGTGTTTAACAAAGCAAACGAGCCCTTAAGTTTATAATTCTTTCCTTCATTCATAACGAGGGTCTCGTTCTGGCAGACTTGGTGCCTTCAGGTGGTATATGCCAGAGATTATTAGTCAGCTGCCCGCTCGTAATAAGATCACGTACTACGTGACGCCTACAGGCAAAAAAGAGTGTTCCACACTCGCCGTAATGGCAAGAGGCGGCGCTGACTGACGCTCCCACGTTTAAGTACACATATATACCCTATAAAGTGGACGGAGGGATGACCGCCACCGTAGCTCAGTGGTAGAGCATCGGACGCGTTATTCGAAGGTCGCAGGTTCGGTTCTGCCGGTGGCAAGTTATCTGTTCGTCCACTTTCCTTTTGTTCACATTTACATTACAATTACTTCTAATAGCTTCCCCTATACTTTTCTTGGCACCTTTGTCTGTTAGTTCTCATTAATACTGTGTTTAACAAAGCAAACGAGCCCTTAAGTTTACAATTCTTTCCTTCATTCATAACGAGGGTCTCGTTCTGGCAGACTTGGTGCCTTCAGGTGGTATGCGAGGGATTATTAGTCAGCTGCCCGCTCGTAATAAGATCACATACTACGTGACGCAAAAAAGAGTGTTCCACACTCGCCGTGATGGCAAGAGGCGGCGCTGACTGACGCTCCCACGTTTAAGTACACATATATACCCTATAAAGCGAACGTAGGGATGACCGCCACCGTAGCTCAGTGGTAGAGCATCGGACGCGTTATTCGAAGGTCGCAGGTTCGGTCCCTGCCGGTGGCAAGTTATCTTTTCGTCCACTTTCCTTTCTTCACATTTACATTTTAATCACTTCTAATAGCTTCCCCTATACTTTCCTTTGCATCTTTGTCTGTTAATTCTCATTAATACTGTGTTTAACAAAGCAAACGAGCCCTTAAGTTTACAATAGTAACACCTATAGACCGATACGATACCAATAGACCAATATGTTCAATAATCCGATATGCTATTGGTTTTTCTATAGGTGATTTTTGCTAGGGAAGCGTGCTGTACCTTATCAAAGGCTTTAGCGAGGTCTATTTGAAGAAGGGCTACTTGGTCCATACTACCATCGATACGCTCAAGGACTGACCGTGCTATATGGATATTTGTTTGTATAGAGCGACCTCGAATTCCACAGGTTTGGTGGTCCCCTACACATTTAGTGATCACTAGAGTCCGGATTATAGGCAAATGCCTATTTTTTTTTCCTTGCGTTCCTATCACGCCACTTTGATATATGAGCATGAATTAGGGGTAAAGGAGGGCTTTTATAGTGTTTTTATAGTGCCTATAAATGCCTATTTTTGGGGTTTGTGCCTAAATGTCTATAAGTGCTCATAAATGCCTATTTTCAAAATTGGTGCCTATATGAACGCTATTTAGCCTCAAATTTTGCTTTCGAGTACAGTTTGAGACCGTAATTAATGTTACCGGGCAAAATTGACGTTTCGGAACTTGATGGGGTGCAACAATTCCCTAGTTCAACAAACATCCGGGAAGAAACCGGTAGCAGCAGCGAAATGGGACGCGCCGGCCACCTTACCCCACCGCACTGACATGGCGCGAGCGGTTGAGCAGGGGGAGAGGAAAAGACGCTATTTCTGCAACCCTAAATGGGAGCACGTCCCAGCGTGTACAGTGGGATAGCGAGAGGAAAATAAAGGCGGGAAGAGGAGAGGGGAAGAAGAGGAGAGTGGCGTCCATGGCAGAGGCCGTTGCGGGCGGCATTTACAGCCGGTTTCCCAGTCCAGTGTTTTCAAGGAATCCAAGCACCTCCTCGAAGACCTGGGTGTGGTGAAGGGCAGGGTAGAGTTACTGTATATGCTACCTTTAGGTAGCAGAGTTGCGCCTCTGATAGAACTCGCCGCTCGCGCCCCCCATTCGCCAAGCACGCTCACGTGCGCAAAAAGCATCCTTTTGAGGGAAAGCCAACTTCACGGCCGCGCAGGTTCTGGCGACCGCCGCGCCACCGCCGCTGCTCTGCTCTGCCGCCGGTGCCACCGCTATCGCCATCGCTGCCCAAGCACTCCGGCGAGCCGATCCGGCTGAGTGCGGAATGTTTTTCATTGGTGTTGTGGTTGTGTCTTGCGTTGTCCGTTTTTAGTGAACGTCAGTGTTAGTTGTGCCTGTGCGGCGTAGCGCCGTGACTCAGTGCTGCCCTCCCCACTGCACGAATCGACAAGAAAACGGATAGGCTTTCTTCTCCATTCCATGTCTCATTGCATAGCCCATTTCATGGTGACCGGGACAAAAAATGAAGTGCCAAACCTGCAACTCGCTAAGCTAGGTATGTTGGTCCTAGTTGTCAACGACCGTGTTCTGCTCTCACCCGCTTGTATTTTCAAAGTTCAAAATAAACTCTGCCTTTTGAAACACGTGCTAGAAAAAAACTACACTCGAAGTAAAATTGTTGAATGATGTTGGTTAGCATGTGTTGTCGTGAACAGTGCGAACTGGAACCCTGAAATTACATTTCAAGTGTCATAGCGGCTAAACGTAGTTGGCGTGAGCAAAAATGTTCATGACGCTAAATGCTCAAGCAAAAGGTAGCTCTGGCAATTATGTACGCCAAATTCATATCAGCACATTGCAAGTAGTCGAATAAGAATGAAATCGGTGTTCCAGCTCGTATATTGCTCACTACAGTACATCCGTCAGCCGTAGAAATCGTCACTGCAGGTCGAATGTATAGGCAGTTCCATACAACTCACTACTTATTCCAGCATTACAGTACGCTACAGAATGCACATCCACGTCACGACTGACTAACATATGTCTATATAGTGTAGTTATAAATCTCATGGCAATATTTTTGCGACTAGAGTAGGCGATAACAAACAGGATATGTATTGTTTTGCGCCCACTGTTCAACGGCTGGTTAGCCGTTGACATAAATCGAGCGGGACGGAACGATAAAATTGTGCGCGAGTGAATGCGTGAATATGCACCTTACAGGTCTGTCAAAATAGTATAATTCAGTCCGGGCACTGTGCGGCATTGCATTCGAAACCGCACCGAGTGTTTACTTCATGCCACAGCTACGTAAATATGCGGAAAATTCTCGTTTGCTGGCGTTATTTCTAAAACGCGGAGTGATAGTTCTAGCAGTTGTTTGCTCGAGCCACCGAAGCGCTGCGTCAAAAACTACGTGAATCGAGCGATGTGCTGAACTTAATTTGTCGAGAATCTCGACAAATTAAGTCGAAGCTTTCCTGTTCGCTATTTAAAACAAAAATATTACTTCCGGTGGTGACTGCCATCGAACAAGCTATAGACCTATTCCACCGGACATACGTCACGAAAATGCGGTGGCGCTGTCGTCGGGCGTTTAGTTTCGCGTGGTAGGCAAAAGCCGCTGCGCCTACCGCAGTTGCTGCTGTGTTTTCGCTGGTGCGTGCGCTGTTTGTCGTCGTGCAAAGAAGAAAAAACGGTGTAACGACGAGCTGTCACGGTGATTTACGCGGGAAAGCACAGGAAAGATGGAATAAGTCTTTTTTTTTTCAGTTTTAGCTGTAAAACGCGATCGAGAACTTGTCTTCGACGCCGGCTCATCGGTTATGTTTTGGAGCGACTTCAGCAAAAACGATTAGCTGTGTCAAGCGTTTGTCATTGTAATGTGCCGCACCGCATTTTTTAGAATAAGCCTTCTGCGGAGGCATAGCACGTTTACCTCAAAGCACGTTATCGTTGTGGATAGCATTGTCATATGCGGGAAATTCTTCACGGCTTCCATTGTTGGTACACCTGCAGAACTCTTAGACACGTCAAAAGGATTTCGTTATACTCGCGTGAACTAAAGGTATCGCTCGGTCACGGAGCATGTTTTTTTCTGCGTTTCATTAAAGCGGCAGCGAACGAAAGGATGACTTCGACTATGCCTTTCCTGATTGTATGCGGCTGCGATGACATACGTATATCAGGCAGGGCTGTTCTCGCTGCGGTGGCTTCACGAGATTTTTACGTCTGTCGGAATTCACAGAAGAACAGTACCCGACCGGGAAACTTGCCGAGTCTGTTTACAAGATGTACGCATTTCACGGTCTCGAATAGAGCCTACGAAGGGAGCCGCAAACCTGACAGGTACGTGACCGCATTATCCATAGCATGTAGTTGAAGCATTATCGCAAGCGTCACCCGAATGACAGTGTCGCTGAGATCGCCCAATTCGTTTGCATGAATAACATTCCCGGCACATTTCTTATATGCGAGAATTTACCGTAACGGTTCGCGTAACTATGCATTTTACTCCGTGCATTTGCATATCGTACCCAAGGGCCTCTTAAATCGCTGAACTGGGTCGGTCGTTCTAGCATCAGTTGACAAATGAAAACGTACACGTGCGACCTAGACTGCCGCAATGGCGACAACATTTCGCAAATGAGTCGCACTCGCGCCGTGAACGTACCTAACGTTCTGATGAGGTTCTCAGAGCTAGATGGCTCATATGTTCATTTCAGAGTCCCCTTTACAGCCGCTGCAACTTCCTCGGTTGCAGCCGCCGGTTGTAAACAAGCGAGAGGCGCCCCGACGCGCGGTGCTCGGAGGCAGCTTTTGCACCTGCTGCGCCAGCGCTTATGGCGGCGCGGAGGCACGGAGTCAGGCTTTCCCGCCGGACACGGTGGGCGGAGCTTACAAGCCGGACGTCGCTATAATTTTCCCATAATGTCGACGGCGCCTACCCCTGTTTACAAACATGGAATAGGTCTATAGCACCAGTTTCATCTGGAGTCATTGTTCGTTCGAGTTCTTTTTTTTTTCTTTCTACGAAGCCAATGTCATTGCGCCAGCGACGGGTTATGAACGAGCGAGAAAGCGCATGGAGCCGCTGGGCCGCGTCGGCTCTTACATTCGAAAGGGGTGGCTTTCCTGCATGACGTGGATGCCTCGACGGGCAAGATGGCGGACCTATGCGCAACTCTGCTACCTAAAGGTAGCATATACAGTAACTCTAGGGCAGGGAACAGATGCCTCTGTGCAGCAGCAGGAAGATGGAGAACGAATGCGAAACCATGGAGTGCCGTCAGGAGAAAGTAGAGTATAGGTTAAAAAAAAATCAGATGTGCACGTAGCTTTTGTTTCGTTTGTAATTTACTTCTTAAAGGGCGCTTCACCAGGTCACATGACAAATTTTAGTCAGATACTGGAAGTGTTCGCGTGCCTAATGAAGAGCTTTGTGCCACAAGAACTTTTTAATTGGTTCATTACGAGCCGCGAAAGCATGATGCCGGTAGGTGAGCTTGAAACCTTTGCCACTCGCAAGCCAAATTCCTTCCCTGCCCTCTTCGGTATCAGGGAAACCCGGAGCCGGAAGATCACACGACGTTGACGCATCAACACGCCATGCGTACGCAAGATTACACTATGTGCACATGACATGCTCAAGCCATGTCGTGCGCACAAGCGGTGTTGTATCGTTTCGGCGTTCGCTCTATAGGGAACGTGCACTGAGCCGGTGGCGCCGCGTTGCGGGAGTGAATGAAACGAATTGGCGTGCTCCGTGCAGCAGCCGACCCATGAGCGCAGCCGTGTCAGGTTGTTAGCGGTGCTTCGCAATGTCGCGTATGAGTTTCTGTGTCGTAAACTGTGCCAATAACTATAAGAACTACGCACCTGGAGCAAAGTTTTTCAATTTTGCGCCGTGACTGTGCTTCAGAAACCGGCGGGAACACTGGATTAGTGTACGCCGCATGAAGCAAGTGATCCCGCGGGCACGTTTATGAAGTACATGCTGTAGCTAGTTCGCTGCGAATTTACTCTCCACGCAAATTAACTGATGTTTTCACCATGCTGAAGGAACCGAGGGGCAGCCGGAAAAATGATCTCGAGTCTGCAGTCCACAATTCGTTGGCCTGAAGGCAATCGACAGAGCCAGCAATTTTCCCTCGTACGTTGCTGCTGTTTTTCTGCCGTATCGCAGTTCGTAAACAGTAACATTAAGGAAGAAGTCCCGCATGCCAGGCAAAATGCGTCGCAGTGACGGCGAGAATTTCCGAATTTATTCCCCATGTACTGCCCTTAACAGCACTGTGCGTGCAAGCGAAGCCGGGCCACGCTGTTCTATTGCGCTACGTGACAGCTGAGATATCGCGTGCAAAGCTGGCACGTGACAAATTTACTCAAGGACTCATGCAACCCGAGCAACGCCTATAAACGAAGCTGAACTACTGCACAGAAAACTTCGCGCAAATGCCACTCATTACTAAATGCAGCTCGTGCAGTTCGGCGACCGTACGTATTACTTGCGCGCATAGCAAGGGGTTGTCTAACACATGTCAGACACCAATGCCATCGTTTACTCAGCAATACGCAGGTAAAATGGCAAGAAATAATGTTTACAAACATCGATGGTGACGGTCTATGCTTCGAGCTTTACGCCGGCCGGCCGCACGAATCGCCCTTTGAAAACATCTGTCGTGCGTCTGTGCTACGTCACATCGAAAACATGACTGATTCCATAAATTTCTGTCCTTTCTCTTCTTTTGGGGCCCCAATAGAATCACGCACTGTTAACTTTCCGGAAGCCTACCCATTTTATCAAACCTGTCACCTTCGCGCACACGCACTTGCATACAACGCGGGCGTAGCTGACGGAGAGACGACGATTCGTAGCACGCCAGTTGAAACTGAAGTGGCCGCAAGTCGCCACTCGCGGCGCTGACGGCGCATAGGTGCAGTGCACTGCTGCGCCCCCTGTAGGTGCTGCACGTTTCCCTGTGGGATGGATCCGTCTATGCGTTTGGAGAGGCTGGCAGGGATCCTGTATCCTTACCTCGACACAGCGCGTCGCACAGCTGGAACTGCTGTAAGGGACGATGCACCAAAAACATGCTAAGCGTTGTCAGGGGCTGGCGCCGGCACGACGCGGGAACGGCGAGACAACGAACACAAAAGAAATATAAGGCAGCTAAGTCTCGCATCGCTCTCGATTCGAAGAAAAAAAACTAAAGAAAAACGCGCACACATTCCATTTGTATGTTTTAATATTTCTATTAACTTTCATTCCTCTATTCAAGCAACAGATTGCACAAATTACACATGTAGCCTCGAATAATTCTCGCAGTTTCATGTACTACTGTGACATACACAGGACCATTCCTTGTTGAACTTCATCTCCCCCACATTGGTGCGCGCACCTGTGAGATAAAGGGCACGAGGCATTCAGTCTGACATTTCACCTCCTTCCGGAGAGCGTAGCATTTGCAAATCTTGGCAGACGTGATAGTTAGCGCCGTGCATGCATTACACTTCTAGCTCGAAATGCTCAAACCTGGTAAGGGGGCCCTTTATAGTGTTCACACAAAGAGGAGAAATTGGCCCTGCGCTATTAGACCCGGTCAATACGAGGCTAACAGACCATTCTGGCCTTTTAGCGGCATGGCTATTGAATCCTGTGCTGCCCTTCCTAGCCATGCCGTAAAGAAGCAGACCCAGGAGCGTGTTTATTCGATGGTGGACACTTAACTTACCATTCTGGACAATAAAAGGAGAGACCGTGTTCTGGAAACCGTGCCCGAAAAGGGACCATTGAGTGGCTATCTTAAATCATTAACGCCTTTGTACAATCATAAAATATAACATTTGTTTGCTTTCCTGTCGTAGACCAGGTCGCGCACGTCCTTATTCGAAAATTTGAGTTTTTGTAAAAATTTATTTTGCCTATATTTACGATTTTGGGGGGCCTAAAACTGTGTTTTTCCCGCCTATTTTTGGCGCCTAAAACACGATTTTTAGTGCCTAAAATTCCGGCCTCTAGTGATCACTGTCTGCAGCCGATTTGTGAGCAATTTCGCAAATATTTTGTAATCGACGTTATATAACGATATAGGCCTATATCCGTTAGCCCTCTTTAATGCTTCAGGATCAGAACTTTTTGGGATTAATGTTGTATGGCCCTGATAGAAAGAAGGAGGAAGTTCACCAAGTTCATAGGCTTCTTTAAAAAGTTGCTCAAGAAAAGCAATCAGATGTTCCTAAAATGCTATGTAAAAGTTCCGCACTCAGGCCATCTGGGCCCGGGCCCATCAACAGTGATTCGGTCATCCTCTTGTAAGTGGGGCACAAGGGCAATAAAGTGGTCAGCTTTTTTCTTCATAATTATCCCGAAGCTCAGCCGCAGTAAAGAGACTTTTGTAGTATTCTTCGAATGCGCCTCTTATTTCAGATGTCTCTGTGCAAACAGAACCACGTGATTCAGTTTGCAGCATCTATTTGGAAAGTGCATATCACTTTTCCTCCCCAAGAGCTATTTTTGTGGGTTCCTCTTCAGTGAAATGAGTAACACGGGAACGAATCATTGCCCCTCTGTATACTTCTGTGTCGTGTTTTTGTATATGTGCTCGCACCGAATTTATCTCATCAACATACATCCCGGCTCCCGACTTTCAAAAGCATGGAGCTAATGGAGTAAATCGTAAAGATAACGTTTTTCAGAATTTTTTTCTTTGAGCTATCTCGCATGAAATACTAATCGCCTGATACTTAACTTTTTTCTTTGAACCTTTCCCATTGAGCGAGAATTGGCAGCTGTCGACATTGTGTTACCTCATGTAACAATTCTTTGACTATTTTTACAAAACAATCCTGACGCAACAGCTGTACATTAAGCTTCCATAGTTCCCAGTTTAGAGGAACCTTACGAAATTTTTGGGGGCCCCATGAAACGGTTACTAAGAAATGGTCTGTAAAAAATATGGGCTTTACAGCATAGTTATGAATATGAGACCATAGGCTTATAGATACATACACGTGGTCTAGTCGAGATGAGAGACATCTTGAAAGTGCGTAAACCTCACTGAGGAAGGCGCATGCGCTCCCACATCTATTAGATTGTGGTCATTAATTGCTGCAGTAAGGCTGCACTTGCATCATAACGATTCGTTATATACGAATGATCGCTAGCGTCACAAACACAATTAAAGTCTCCCAGCGCTATCAAATTTCTGTCAGTGTTCAGCAGTGAAGCTAAGCAGAAGAAAAAGACCTTCCTATCATTTACTTTAGAGGGAGCAGAGACACAGACAAACCTCCAATTATGGGAATGAAAAGAAAGATTACAACAAATAAGGCGGCCTTCCCCATCAACATGTAGCGTCATCAAAGTGTGATTCAACCGCTTTCTAAACAATAAAAAATTAGGCAGATCCCAAGTACCATGGGAATCGATGTTATGCGAAGCATCCGAGGGTAAGGTGACTGGGTTGTAATTTTTTTATTGAGGGAAAAGTTATGAAATGCCGCTAAAGATATGTACAAATGTTGCACGCACAGACATGTTGAACAGTCGCATGTTTCATACAACCAGTTGTTTACAGTTGTGTAACGATGCCAACAGAAACATGGGTATTGCCAACACCAGAAGCCGTAAGCTGATATGTAGAGCTTGTGCTTGCATGGATGGTATACGGAGTATACACTGACGTCACTGCGGCCGCCATTTTGTTGTACAGACAGCACAGTGGAAGGCGCGCTATCTTATCTAGATCTGCCTATCTCCTGAACAGCGAAGCTGCGAACTGTACAACAAAATGGCGCACGTTGACGTCATGTGAATACTCCCCATAGCCCTGGATAGTGCTACGTAAACCAACTACAGTGGATGGCGCTTAAGTATTCAATTGACGCTAACCCGGCATGACTCATTCGTCATAGGAGTACGCATGCAATGTTTATAAGATTAGATAGCCAGCACTGCAACCATAATATACGTTTCACCAACATTATGCCTGCATTGGGTGTTCTTCCAAAGCAGTTTTGAGACCGGATGTGGCTCTGTGGTAGAATGCTTGATTGCCACGCAGAATGCTTAGGTTCGATTCCTGCTGGGACTCTGATTTCTATTCTTTGTATCTCTGGCGTCCACGCCGCCGATGTCTGTTTTTCTTAACGCTGTCGCCCTTAAATTACCAGTGTCAACGCCACCGATGTCAGTTTCTCTTAACGCTCTCGCCTTTAAATTACCCATGCCTGTTCTCGCCGTTCCTTGGTAGATGTAAATTGTCAAAGTCCTGTGGCGTATACCCGCATTCCGCGGCCCGTGGTATACGGGTATGAGCCACACGTGTCTGGAGAAATGAGTTTGACGACGTACGCGACGGGATTTTTACGTTATCATATCATGACGAGCCAGACATATTCGCCAATACCTCTTACCCTCCCATACAAATTTTGGTCTACCCCAAGTTAAGGAAGCTGTCACGAGAGCACCCAGACGTAGGCGGCTAGATAGATAGATACGTAGATAGAAACGCAAAAGTGCTTACAGTACGCAAAGAAATGCTTCGCATTTAAAAAGTATCCAGCAGAAGCACCACGTGCTTGGCTAAGTACACATCATAGTCTCAAAAAACTTCCAGTGCAAGGTTGGCATCACTAGCAGACGAAATCTTAGTCTCTTGCACTGCAGCTACGTCAATGTTGTACTGCTCAAGCACGTGGCGTAACTGACACTGACGCCTTACATTTCTGAGGCCCCGTACGTTGAGTGTCGCTGCACACATGGGAAAGGTAAACACGGTAGCCATTTTGCTCACTTAAAGATTTTGTTGTTCGCCTTTAGCCACAGGGCGAACCTGTGGCTTTACCTCCTTTGCACTTTTTAGCAGCACTTTCTCGAGGACGCTGGCATAGGCGGCACGTCCCTCGGTCCCCAAAGGAGATGACACGTGGACCACATGAAGACACTTGCTCTGTCGTGTATGACGCACTCGGTGTTGCTTCATCGCTGCCCAGCGCCTCCTTGTGTGACTGCTATCCATAGCCTCCTCTGCCCCGTCATCAGGAGGCTTTTCTTTAAGATCTTCCAGCTGATGTTCTCTTGCAGAATTCTCTTCCCTGACGTCCTTAGTAACGCTATTGTGGGTGCTGGGGATGGCCTCCATGGACATGTGTTCAGCTTCCTTTAAGCCACCTACTGCTTCTCCTGTCGCATCAACTACCTCAGCAGCATCCATGAGGTGATCCAGATGCTGCTCTTCTGCGCTAGATTGGCCAGAACGAAGTTTGCTGGCATAAGTCGACACGCAGGCACCTGACGAATGACCAAATCGATGGCACTGCAAGCACCTCGGCGTTTTGCATTGTCGACAGACATGCCTCACTCGCTTGCAACGAAGACACAGCGGAGGCCTACCGGGAATAAATACAAGGCACTGGTGACCGTATATAGACATAATATGTGGTATTGAGCTCACAGTGATGGTGTCCTTGAGCTCCAAGGCAACGTTTGTTGTCATCCACTGTTCCATTCCAGCACACCTCCATGCCTCTCTCTCAACGGACTTCACCACCCCGTAAGCTTGGAACGCCTCTTCAACACGTTGCGACTCAAGATGAGGAGGAAGCCAAAGAAGTTTTAGCTTAATATTCTTCGTCTCCGGATCTATCACCATGCACTTCCGACCTTTTACACGGAGCTCACCACGGGTGACGAGTTTGTTTCGCCATGCTGTTTGCACACGTAACCATCCATACGTGGCTGACTTGATATTGTCTGACACCTATGATGTCCGCTGTGGTCACCACTTCGAGCAGCGCGTCACGGAAATCTGGGGCACGGTACGGTCTACCACTCAAGTCGGCATGAAGGAAGACGGAATTCAAAACATCGTTACCAGTTGGTAGACGTGGCAGGACGACTTTGTAGCTTGACTCTTCATCAAGAAACGGGTTCGATGGTCCTCAGCCTGCGGCCGATACGCTGTTCCCAGCAGAAAGCATTTTCGAACACAGCCGTTTGGTTTGGTTTTCCTATTGATCTATGGCACGTACCCGCTCTGGGGGATGGGCCAAGAATGCGTTGTTGAAACTTAAAAGGTTATTCGAAAAATGTTAAATGGTTAAATAATATTATAAGTGGGGAAAAAAAAGAAGAAGAGAAGAAATGTCAATAGTAAGTAATACATCAAATTTAGATTCCACAGCCGTTCGATATGGCTTCTGCTTCTCCATGCTCGTGCCAGCGATATAACGGTGAGCTATTCATATGCACCATTTGCCGCTCGCGGTACGCAGATCTCGGAACAGCTTGAGCGTGTTTTCTATCACGCAACGTTTTTACAGTTTCTCTCAAATTGAAAACTGCCCTTGAGATGCGCACGAAAAAGTGGCTCCCTTCTGTACCGCTCATGATGTAGAAGGAAAAATAAAAACACCGGGTACATTTGGCGTCAGACGCCGCCGCGTGGCAGGAGACGCAGAGGGGTCATTCCACGTGTCGCAGTTTAAAAGAAAAAGTATCAAACAGCGTCGAAGAGTCATGTAATCATTTAATCAATCCTTGGCCAATCCCTCTGAGTGGGTATGAGCCATATCAGAGGCAACAACAACAGCGTCGGCTTCTGCATTGTGGACACTAGCAGCGCGTTGCTCAAATACAAACACGTAACTGCGACCTTTGTTAGTCCACGCTTGTCTACTTGGTAAAAAATTAAGCGCAAAATACGGGACAACAAAAGGAGAGACACACAGGACGAAGTGCTACTAACAACTGTGAACATTTATTGAAAAACATCGCCGCAGCTAGACAATGTGCGCATGTGCACAGTGGCGTAGCCAGGGGGTGGCACACCGGGCACGTGCCCCCCCCCCCCCCCGAAATTTTTTTTTCGCCATTGCATACAGAGCGAAAAATGACCATTTCAATGAGGTGCCCTCCCCGAAATCAAGGCGGTGCCCCCCCCCCCCCCCTCTCGAAAAAAATTTCTGGCTACGCCCCTGCATGTGCAGAAGGCTTCCGATGACCTAGCAACAAAAACAACCAACAGAGCCAGGCGCGAGATACACCCCCCGTGACAACACCAACACGTGGAAAAAGAATTCACCAGAATGACCGAATGAGAAGTGACACAGATACACAGTTGAATACCTAAAACCGGGAAAGAAAACAAGATAAAAAGACTACAAGGTAAAACGCTGACATAACTAAAAAAAAAAATGCGAACGGAAACGCGCCTAAAAGTGGCCATTGATGAAACGCACTTCTTGATTTAATAGAGTTTCATTAATGAAACGCACTTCTTTATTAATGGCCACTTTTAAGCGCGTTTCCTTTCGCAATCTAGCTCCACATCGTAGCTTATCGCATTGAACTTAGTCTGCGGGGTGCACTTGCAATCCCAGGTGAAAATGTGTAACTGGGAATCCAACTGGTTTCAATTGGCATCAACTGGTCCCAGTTGCAGGCCAACTGGTTTCAGTTGGGAACCAACTGGGAACAGGTGGTCCCAGTTGCAAGTGGTTCCAGTTAGCAGCTGGTCCCAGTTACAGCTCAACTGGCCGCCAGCGGGGACCTTGACCAGTTGAACTGGAAGCAGCTGGTCCCAGTTGGAAACCATAACCAGTTAAATTGGAAGCAAGTGGTCCCAGTTACGTTCTAACTGGAAGTGCGACATGTTTTTCTGGTCGTACTATTCTTCACACTTAAAGAAGAAAAAAAAATGAACTCGGATGTATACGACGTAGCATTGTTGCACTCGAACAAATGGGCTTTATCGAAAAGTTTTTTCTGTCTTACCCACAGAAGAGTACCGGATCGCTAGCCTAGTAAGGGGCCGACATTAAACAGATAGGAAGATGAGAAAATGAGCGTCTCATGGTTTGCGAATCAGTTATCTTTTCTTATATTCTCGTCATCCCCTGCGCGTTTTTTTAACCTCACTAACACGATAAAAATAAAAATATAATGGAGTCAATCTGCCCTCGTTGTCATTTTTATATTCCGTGATGTCAAGCACGTGACCTGCTTCGTGCAAGCGGTGACCCTTCTCTAGAGCAAGCACACGAAAACGCGTACGCCGGCTGGTCAAGCCCTGAAAGCCACTGCGCAATGTAACTCCATGGCATCGCCATTGGTGCACGCGCGCTGTCAGTGCTCGCCTTCCCGCCAGAGGAGCAGCGAGTTTGGCACTTAAAACACAAAGATGTTTATTGCACAACACTTTCGCCAATCGGGCCGGTTTCATTTGCAGTCCCGAAAGGGAGGAGGCATCGTGCCCCCTCTGGTCCGTCTCCAAACGAAAGCAAACGCCTAAAAGCACAGCACCACGCAAAGAAGCCTAGTCGATTGACGTTCCGGCGGTGCTCCTGGGTGTGAAGACATGAAAGGAACACGTGTCATCCATTAGCTCACCCAGGATTTCTGTCAGGGGGGTTCAAATTTTGACATAGAAAAATACCAGATAACAAATAATAATAATAATAATAATAATAATAATAATAATAATAATAATAATAATAATAATAATAATAATAATAATACTGGTAGCAACAACAATAATAATAATAACACCCAATGTCATGATGATGATGATCTTTCAGTGTTTTACAGCAAGACCTTGAAAAACTTGAGAAGGCCAAGAAACTGTTCAGTGAAACTGTGCACGTAGATGATAAACGGCAAATTGAATAAATCAACGCGTAATATAGTTCCCAACAAAGATGCCTGACAAATACTTATTTTTGCTAATTTTTCAGCTGCATGCAGTTATAAGGGTGCTGACGTGCCAGCCAGCTGGCGGTCGCACAATACTGTTTAAAAAGAAAAAAAAAATGATTGCCATGGTAGCGCCAACAAATTGGACGCAAGAAAGGCACATGGGGCCACCTGGCACCGTGTGCCTTTCTTGTGTCCCATTTATTGTCTCTTAGCTCCAATTACGGTAATCATGAAATCTCATACAAAGTAGCCCCACTGGCAACTTTAGCAGTTAAAAAACTTTGCAACTGAAAATTTTGTGCATAATGCGTGTAGAACATCCTGTATCAAACTTCCTTCGAGTCTCGCTAAACTACAAATCTGAAAGTGCAATGTAATGATTGATTATAAACTTTGGGGCATTAATTATACACAGTATGTACAGCTTCATGCAGCACATGTACAGTAGAATTTTAAGCTAACGGATAAACTGCATTATAGCCACGCTTACCGATTCGCAATGTCACTCGGGTGCACAGGTTCCGCGACTGAAGCATCCTCAGTGATAAGTGACTGTTCGATGGATGCATCTGACGGCGATATGTGCTGAATAATCGCATCCTTTTTGGCTGTAATCGGGCATTCCGGTTCTGTTGCTGCATCTCTTGAATATCAACGCGGAATCTTTTTCGGGAAGTTGCTGAGGATCGTGTCCGACTGGCGTTTCAGCGATGCTTGTGGCATGGTAGCTCATTGTCGACGCAGATTCGCGCAGCAGACACAGAAGCGAGTTCTAGCCAGCGAACTGAACGTATGCATGTGTGCACTAAAAACGTTTGTAGCTTACGTCCGATGTACAACATACAAAAAAGAAGTAAAAGGAGAGAGGGTGAGAGATAGCTACTGAAAAAAAAAAGAGAAGAAAGAAAACGACTTTCCCAAAGCCCTTTTTTCGACTTCTGCAACGGCGCCTTGCTCCTCCCATCTTCGCAACGTATGGACTTCGCATGGCAGTCGCGCTTGCTTGGGGTCCCTGCGTACTGCGGCATGACTGGCGATGCACACACTTGTTGCTCCAAGGCAAGCTCAGAAATGGAGGAACCACAGTGTATGTGCTTAAAACTAATATCACCATGTGCTTGTGCTGCACAGCCCCCGGGGTTCGCGGTCGCTTTGACGAACGAGCCGCGTACGAGGTCGTCTTTCTTCTCACCGCTCCAGTGTTCATCGTTTGTCCGCTGACTACCCCTCTGGAGACACCATTTGCCTGCAGAAAACGCCGGCCCCGAAGAAACCAGAAAACACGTGTTTCGAAGGCCGCCGACGCCTTCTTATCTTTAGAACTTTTCGTGAGCATTGTCCCGACGTTTTGGAATCCATACGGTCCCTTCTTTAGAGTTTAAGGAGGGGAGACTCGAAACGTGCGTCTTTTCTTGTTCGGTATGAAAGGATGCTTCGGCGGTGCTTGACTGGAGGGAATGAGTTGGAGAGTAAAAGGGATGGGGAGCTTCCTTATGGGTAGATGTGTCGAGGTGGACTGTGAGATGAGAGACAGGGAAAGGGGGATACTTGGAGTGTGAGACTGTATGCAGACATCTTTTCATTTTTTTTCTCCTCCGTTCTGCGCAGGGGGGGAGCGAAGAGCGTGGTTCGCGCTTCAAGCGTGAACCTTCAAGCGTGACGCTTGGGGTCACTTGGATCTGCCAACATTCATTTTGGGTAATTGATTTCAGCTGTTTCAAGAAAATTGTTTGGCGGTCTGCGTTTTTGCAAAATTGGGAACGTCTTTCCCGTCTTTCTACAGGTTCTCAGTTGCGCTGATGCAGCTGGCGTCGTATTCAGTACAAGCAGTTTTGTAGAAGATGCCTTGGCTTCGCTCTTTCGGTGGCCGGTCTTTGGTTGCAGGTAGGAAATATATAAGTGGCTATTTATTAGAGGAAAGGAAATCGAAGACGCTTCTTTCTGTCTCCCTTTCGGGGACACGGCTAAGCGCCTTGCGGGGAGGGGGAAGGGGGGAATAAAAGGGATAGAGGAAGAGATAGTGAGGAGGAGAGGAGATAGGGTAGTAGGAGAGGAGGCCATCCACCCTGGCACGGGCAGGAGGCCGACGCATCCCGATTAAATAAGGTGGAGATTAGCGGGTCCCGCAAACTCCAGGAAAGCCCGCAGGGCTGGCAGTGGTGACCGCGCAGGGAAGAGAATGTCCTCCACGGATGTCGCTGGAAGCCCGAGATGTTGGAATCGGCTCACCAGTCTGCGTCGCTCGGCGGCTAACGCCGGGCAAGAGCAGATGATGTGCTCTAGTGTTTCGGCATCACCGCATCTGCTGCACGCAGCTGATGAGCAGCGTCCCCGTGGAGTGCATTCGTGCCGCGGGCCAGGCACTACCAGTCCGCAGACGGAGAAGGAGCAACCGCTCGTTCCTCTCCAGGCCAGACTCCGGGAGAGGTGGTGGTGGCTTGCCGCTGGCCACCCGCTTGTCCGGGTGGATGGTGAGGAGCAGCTGCCGCAGGCGCTGCCGAGAGAAGTCTGCTGCCGCCACTGCTGAGGTCACCGGGGTGTCGCCATGGTGTGCTGCCCTGGCAGCGGCATCTGCCTCCTCGTTTCCAGCTATCCCATCGTGGGAGGGAAGCCAGTGGAGAGACAAACGCACGCCGCTAGCTCGTATAGCAGTGAGCTTGGCGTGCAGCAAAGCCACGGTGACTCCGGCTTGATCAGGCTGCAGCAACGCTTGGAGGGCTGGCCGGGAGTCAGTGATGATCGCCACGGGCGTTTCAGGTGGGTTGGCAGCTAGGTGGTCGGCTGCCAGATGTAGACCAGCCAGTTCCGCCGCAGTGGAGCTGGAATGGAAGGGTAGCCGGCACCGGAGGGTTGTTCCAGTCGCTGGGATGACGCAGGCAGCTGCAGCCGAGCGGACGCTGTTCAGGACCGACCCATCCGTGAACAGCAGAAGATGTCCCAGTAGACGCTCGTGGATTTTCTCCATGGCTGCCTGCTGGAGTTCGCACGCCGGTGTCCGCCTTTTGCTGAGCTTGTCCAGCTCCAACTGCACGTCAAGGGGCTGCTGGAGAGGTGAAAGGGGCTGCACACGGATGGGGGGCTGAGGTACCATCTCCTCGTACAGCGCGCAGATCCGTCCCATGCGTGAGGCAGGCCGGCTCCGGAGTCTTTGAAGGAGGGCGGAGCCCCCCAGGTGCTCGGTGGAGACGGTCTACATGATGTAGTGACTGTCGCAGCATGGTGAGTGACAGCGGCCAGCTACCTGTCTCAGCCAGGGACGCAGCCACCGGTGATTGGCGTGGGAGTCCGAAAAAGTGCCGGATTGCCTTGCGGTGCTGTAGCTCCAGCTGCTCTCTGCGGCATGGCGCCAGCTGAACCAGGGGCAGCGCATATGTCTGCGCTGCTGTTGCCGCTCCGTGGTACAGTCGCAGGGCCAGTCGCGGTGTGCAGCCTCGGCCACGGCACAACAGCTTTCCAACAGCCTTCTGGACTCTCACGGCCTTGGTGGTAGCAGCTCTGGTAGCCGGCAGCCATGTGAGGCGATGATCAATCTTCAGCCCCAGATACGTCACCTCCTTGTTCCACGGTATCCGCCGGCCCTAGAGCACCAGCCTTTTGACGCGTTGCCTGGCTGCAGTCCTTGGATGTACCAGCAGAGCCTCGGTCTTCGTTGGCGACAGGGAGAGCCCAATCGCCTTGAAGAAGGAGGCCACCGCGTTCAGGGAGCGTTGAAGAGACGTCCTGATGGCGGTGAAGTTCCGTCTGGGTCCCCTCACCCACAGTGCCACGTCGTCCGCATACAACGAGCACTGTGTGGGGGAAGCGCTTATCCACCGGTAGCGTAGATGGTAGTGCAGCCATCACCAGGTTGAATAAGAAGGGACTCAGCACGGAACCTTGTGGCACACCCGCTGTCACTGCCCTGGGGTCGCTACTGGCCCGTCCGACACGCACCCTGAAGGTCCGCTGGGACAGGAAGGCGCTAACAAAGGCTCTGAGGTGGCCCGTGATGCCAAGAGCCAGAGCACTCTCAATGACCCCATGGGGCAGTCCATCAAATGCACTCTGTACGTCCAGCAGGACGAGGAGCGCCACCTCTCCTTTACTCCTGGCATTCTCGAGGGTGGAGACGACATCCGCAATAGAGTCCGCTGTGCAGTGGTGGCGGCGGAATCCCGTCTGCTGCTCCGGTAGAAAGTCCTCTGCCCCTGTGATCCAGCTTAGGCGAGCCAGCGCGATGGCCTCCATGAGCTTGCAGGCGGCAGAGGTGAGCGAGACGGGCTTGTAGGACGTGATGGCCGTTCCTGGTTTACCGGTCTTCCGGACAGGGAACCACCACCGCTGTCAGCCAGGCCTCCGGTAGGGCGCCGCTCCTCCACACCTCGTTGAAGGTATCCAGCAGCCGTTGTTGTCCGGACTTGTCCAGGTTGCGTAGCATCTGGTAAGTGATGCCGTCAGCGCCGGGAGAGCTGTGCCGCTTGGTCTTTGCCAGCGCAGCGTTTAGCTCATGTGCGAGAATAGGCTCCTCGCACAGCGCTCTGATCTGACCAGCTGTCCAGGCAGGGTGGTGTCCTAGCGGTGGTTTGGGCAAGCGTGGGTGGATGACCGCATCAGGCGGAGTCACAGGAATAGTGGCAAAGCGGTCGGCCAGACGTTCTGCCAGTGCCTCTTCGCTGATGCCCAGGTAGATAGCCACAGCAAGTACTGGTTGCTGCACAGCTGGCCCGAGGATGAGACACCGCAGCAGCCTCCAAGCCCTCGAGCCGCCTTTCGCTTCGTTGAGAGAGTGGCAGATGCCCTGCCAGCTCTGCCGTGTGCGACGATTAGCGTGTCGCCGGCAAACCGCATTGACTCGGTTGAACAGCCTGCGTTTTTCAGGGCAACTGCTTTTGAGAAAATGTCTCTCAACTCTTCGTCTGGCGGCTCTCAACTGTAGCTGGTGGATGTCAGGAACTGGGCGGCACACTGGCTCCCTGGTCCGGATTGTTGCCGCTTCCGCTGCCTGTGCAACCAGTCCCAGGAAGTCCCGCTCCTCCGAGGCCATGCTGAGCTGCTGCCGGAAGGCTCGCCAGTCGACAATGGTGCACAATCTGGTCCTAGGAGTCTTTCCACCCGCCGGGGTGACGTAATGGGCAAGTGGTCCGAGCCCCAGGAGTCGGGCTCTGTTGCCCAGTCGTAGCTCGCGCCGCGGGTGGCCAGGCTGACGTCGATGGCAGTGCACGAGACTCGGCCTGCTCTGCGGACGAAGGTGAAAGACCCAGTGTTCAGGACCTGCAGATCCAATTGATGGATGACATCCACGAGGTCCTTCCCTCGTTGTGAGCAGTTGCGACTCCCCCCACGTCGTATGGTGAGCGTTCATATCACCGCACAGGAGGAAATTGCTGCCGAGTCGTGCTGTCAGACTTACTAGGTCGTTGGAGTCCCACCGTTGTGCGGGACGGACATACACCGAAGCCACCGTAGTATCCACACCACGCAGTCGCACAGTCACCGCACAACACTCAAGGGCACCCGCAGTAGCTTTGGCTACGTCTATGTGAGTGTGCGGCAGTTCGCGCCGCACGTACACTGCGCAGCGTGGCTTGCCTTGTGGGTGTTCATTCACTAAGCACGGAGCAGCGTCGCACGACTCCAGTGTGCAGGATGTGGTACTAGAGTAGCCGATGTAACCCGGCAGTCGCAGATCCTCTGCAGCCACGTACACCTCCTGCAGGGCGAGGACGTCGAAGTCACTCTGCTGTAGGTGGAGTGCGAGGTCCGCTTGTCGCCGCCGTAGCGAGTTAACATTCCACTGGAGAACGCTCGGGCAGCGGCGACGATGATTCCGTGCAGGTGGTGCATCAGCCATGGTTGGTGCTTGATGACTGAACGGCCGCTGCCTGCAGGAAGACGGCACGGAGTGGATGATCGGCAGGAAGCATAGCGCCAACTGCCTGCATGGTCACGAGGAGGTTGGCCAGCAGCACGTCCACTGAGGGCTGGGCCGAGGGAGCAGCAGGGGGCTGTGTCGTGGAGGCAGCAGCGGGAGAGTGACGCCGAGATGTTCGGGGAGTCGGTACCGGGGGGAGCACGTGAACAGCCGGCGGTGGAATGCCCTGGAGGACACCAGCATAGGATCTCGCAGGGGCCCTAGGCACCCGTTCCAGCTGATGGTCCTCACGAATCGCCGCCTTGACGACGCGCCGTGAAAGTGCCGCGGTCGAGGAAGCCATGATTGTGGCCACCCGCCGTTCTTCTTGCCACCTTGGGCAAGCTGTAGTGTCGGCCGGGTGACCGCCGCCGCAGTTGACACAGCGAACCCGAGTACATCCGGCTCCTTCCTCGTGAGTACGCCCGCAGCGAATGCACCCGGACGGCCACCTGCAGGTCTCTACGACGTGGCCGAAGCGCCCACACTGCCGGCACTGCAGTGGACGTGGTCGGGCCGGCCTCACCCAGAAGTGCACCCGGAAAAGGGACACATGCTCAGGGGGGACCGGTCCGGCAAAGCGTAGCGTGACGGTGCTACCCTCCCTGGTAGCTGACAGCACGGGCACCGATGACTCGATTCCAGGCAGCAGGGTGTCGTTTGCAGGCTCTCCATCCACGCCATGTAGGAACCCCGTGCTTCTCTGGCGGTCGGCAGGTTCCTTGGCAGTCACCGCGATGCCCCGAAGCTCCGTGATGTTGAGAAGCTGCTCAAGACACTCCCGCGTCTTCGCGTCAACTGCCACAATGTTGCGCTTGTGATTCACACGAATAGCAGCAACACCGGGCCGCGAGGAGAGTTCCTGAGCTAGGGTGAGGCGTGGAGAGTCCCGGAAGGCACCCCCGGAAGCAGACGGTCGGAACAGGACCGTTCCAATGACATCAGGGTTCACCGGCAGTGCTGCTGAGTCGGACGCCCTGGCACGGCGGCGAGCTCCCTTGGAGAGTACAGTCGTGAAGCCCTCGTCCACCGCTGGATAGGAGTTGGAACAAGGTATCTCCCTCTCCTCTATCCTGGTTGTCGCCACGGCCAGGGCAGTGCAAGGGGTGGTATTGTTGCAGGTAGAAGCGCCAGGCGTAGCAGAGGGTCTGTTCTGCTTGCCTGCCTGCCGTCTTTTCTTGTTTTTCTTTTTCTTGGGCTTCTTGCGGGTGACCACATTCGCGATGCATGGGGGATCCCGCAGGAATGCAGCCGCAGGGTTTGGAGGGGCGGATGACACGTGCTCTTGTGCGGCGTCGTGTTCCTCGGCCTCGGTGGATGCCTCCATGCCATCGGTTTCTTGAAGCTGGGAGGCTGCGGGGGCAGGTGCAACAGGAGCGTTGCCCGCGCTCGGGGAGGGCGCAACAGAGGTGTCACTTGTATCTGCGCTGCTCTCCAGTTCAGAGGATGTTGCAGCAATCGAGGTATGCGGGCCATCGTCGCCGCGGTCGTCCGGGAGATCGGCAGGGTAATCTGTAGGAAGCTGCTTCCGTGGGCCTTGCGCGTCCTCGTCGCAGCTGTCCTCGCGTGCACGCTTGCGCGAGCTTACATATCCATGTTTTCTTCGTCGTCCGAGGCCGGCAGGGGAACCCCGATCCTCTCGGCGAGCGAGCTATCCCGCAAAACTGCGCGGGAGCAGTCCTGCGTGGTAACGAGGGCAGCAGGGTTGACAGGTTCGGCGAGCGCGGAAGTGGCGGGAGCATTCGCTGCGGGGTCCTGTGCGCCGCTGGACGGCGCGGGCTGGGCGAAGTCAATGGCTGTAAGGTCCCGTAACCAGTCATCGAGAGATATTCGGGATCTTCGCTCTAGCTCTATCCTGGCGCTGAATTCCTCGTCGAGCGTCGATGGCGTCCTCGCCACGAGAGACAAGCTCGCGTGGCGCCTGTGTTAAACACGAGGTGGCCGCTGAGAAGGGGACGTGAACGTCGCCATTACTGAGGCGTCTTCGTTCGACCCCAGAACGAATACTTAGGAGCCCCAGAGAGCGCGAAAAAACGTGTCCGCTCTGTTCGGCTGCTCAGTCGGTTCTCCCAGGTAGGAAATGCGCTATTGTGTTCGTAATGTCGCAAACACTTTCACGAACAACCCATCCCCTTTTTCGGCTGCGGGCCACGCGTTAGGAAGGGTAGGGCGTCAGCGAGACCGCTTTTTTTTCAGCAGCGGGAGTACGCCGGCGGCTCTCCGAACATGTGCTTTCTCTTTGAATTCGCGCGCGTGGCATCGTTTGCGGTTTCGAACTGGCCTCAGCACAGGCTTTATCCCTCCTGTTTCGGACTGCACATGTGTATGGCGCAAGCGGATTGGCCACTCGCGTTCTTCCTGGCGGTGGTTTAGCTAGTGCCACGGATAGCGAAGAGTAGTGTATTTTTGCCGAGGCGTTGACTAGGGGAACCCTGTTGCTGGATTTCTCATCTTGCGTCGTGTTTTTGGAAGTGAATTGCTTTCTGAATAAAACAGTTTGGGAGGCCGCTTTTGACGAGTTTCCTGAATATATCGTGTTTGTCTTTCTTTTTTTTTTTTTTTGAAGTTGTGTGCTGCAGCGCATTCCGGCTCTTCGCATTAAGGTGGTAGGCCACCTTCAAAAGTCAATCTTTTTTCGCGAGATCAATTTTCAGGTTTTTGTTTTTTTTGCACGCCCAAACATTCAAAAATATGTGGCAACAAAAATTATGCTCCTATCGTCAATAGTTTGCGAGTTACAGCAAGTTTTCTATACCCCATGCTCATATAGCGAAACTGAAACCACATTGCGTTGGTTTCGAAAGTAAGTGTTGTTTCGTCTAATTAATGATATTCAAAATACTTTATACATTTTATTGTGACTGTTATATACGAGGATATCATTAAATACAGCTTTGTGCTTCTAATTGTTCTTAAATTTCTAAAAAACGGCCACACGGGGGACGCACGACGCTCGTCGTTTTTCTGAAAATAACAAATTGCTCCAAATGATGCGACGCAAGCTTTCATAACTTTTTTCTCAGCGTATACTTTGAACTGAAATTTTGCACAATGATTTACAACATATATATTTGTGCATTGAACTAGAATAAAAGAAATTCATAAAATATTTTTCAATTCACAGCTGAATTCTCAAACAGGTTCAGTCTAAATTGGCTCTTTTTTCCCATTTTTTGTTTTTTTAACATTACTTCCTTGATATTTACTGCATAATATTTATCCTAGTTCACTGCATAGCTCCAGCCATTAGTTACACAAATGCCAAAGCTTTACTGAATAAAGCCACCCATTAGTCACTTATGGCAGCTGGCGTGGCGGCCATTTTAGTTGCAATTTTTGACAAAGATTACCTTCCAATAAATAAATAATCAATATTTTGCACTGTAAATGGCTGGGTAAGTTGACTAAGACATGCTTGTTTTGAGGAAAAAGTTGTTTCAACGCTGGCTGCTCTTAAAAAAAATTTTTTGTTTTTGAGTGGCCTACCACCTTAATGTGTTTACTATACTGACGTATTGCGGATTTTCGGGTTATCTAAAGGGAAATGAGTAATCGACTTGTGCAGGCGTGTTTGCACAGTTTTATTTTTAGGTTACGAGAACATCCAAAATCGACAAGGGTGTTTCAAAGGTAAACTGAATACTCGGTCAGATGAGAGAATAACTGTGACTTACGATCTCTTGTCGCTCAAATGACAGTCGTTGAGACGTATCTGAGAAAGATACGGCTGTGGTTTGAATGAATTAAAAAGCACGTTCCCCGGTGTGTTTCATAGTTATATTTGCCGTGGTGACCGACATGGACACAGAGTTCCAAATAGTGAAATATTTGTGAGAAGGTTTGCATATTTAGCAAACTTAATGCATTGTGATCAGGTAAGAAAAAGAAGATTCGCACCACATGTATCTGGAAGGGCGCAAGTGCTTCAAATGCTTTTCTCTTTCTTGCTTTCTTTTTTCATTTTTGAGGATCGATAGTTAGCTAGGTTCGAATTATGTTATACCCCGTTTGCACGTAAACAATGGCGCTAATTGGTAAGACCTTAAATCATAAAGGGCATTTTAGCGGTAACACGTTTGCCGTCGAATGAGTGCCTTGGTTCTTATTACGTGTTTTGTAGAGCCCATTCATGATGCCCAAAGAATGTTTGTCGGCAAGGAGAACGCATATTATTGACTATTTAAAGGAAAACAAACATGTTCCACGACGGACGCAATTCGTGTTCATAAATAATTAAGAAAAAGTAACGAGAATGCCATCGGCGTCGAAACTGGAAACGTGCACCACGCTTAAGCGTGTTTCGTTTACGTAGCAATAAGGCCATTGAAGTACACGAAAGCTTCTTCATTCAGGAAACAGCGCGGTAAAAAACGAAGACGAAAGGAACGAGCAACACACCACACGAAGCGCTGTTCGTTCCTTGCTTCGTCTTCGTTTTTTACCGCGCTGTTTTCTGATTGAAAATGTTCAACCAACTAGCCAACAAGTTCACCCTAATACACGAAAACGCTTGATAGTTCTATAAAATGAGTTTTATGGCGTAGAACTTGAGGAAAGTGGCACATTTAAGGCAACACGAACATAGTATGTTTATTGCGCAACTTCATCATCGCGCCCTTAGTGCCATAAAATCAAGCTATGTGAGGCTGACGATTCAATGGTATTTAGGCACTTGAGATCTTCATCTCTAATTGCATTAGAAGCGTTCAAGTGAACCAGGTATTATTTGCATGTATTATTTGCATTAGATCAGCCCTTCTGAACCGGACAATAATGCTGTAAACAGTAAACACTGCGAACTCTTGTTCTGGACGTCTAAATGTATGTAGCATGCATACTTAGCTACATTTTGATGTCACATGGACTGTGCACCGAAGTCACGAAATGCATTGTCATTGTACACAGCCCCTCTAAGACTTCCTCCAAGAATCAAATAAATGAAAAAGAACAATAGCGTGTTTCGACGGCTTCAAAATATATTCTTGCTGTATTGCCGTAATCAAAAGAAGCCAGAAGAGAAGAGGGGTCTGACTGACGACCCGTGAAAGCATCTTTTTTTCGTCCAAAGCTGCTTCACTGGAAATGAACGCAGAGTCACAGAACATGCGGTTTGTGCTCTTTCATTTTAGGAGTAGATAAGTGAATACAACACATTTCTAGAGTAAATGAGGGAAATTCGACCTCAAGCTACCGCTTTAATTGCAATGACAACGTCCACAAAGCTATTGAATGTGTCAATGGATTCTCAGTGATATGGACCGCGAAGCTGTTACGGGGGTGGGGGGTGGGGGGGGGTCAGGCCGGCCTCAGGGGGGGCGACATTTGTTTTCCTAGCCGCTACAGGGAGCGACCGCAGCGCCGCCACTGGGCGAAGCTTGAAACACCCTTCTAGGCACTTTTTCTCCCTGAAGACGGCCGCTGACCTAGGTACTGAGGAGGAGAACGCCCCTAGATCCACTTGTCCCTAGCCAGATCGGCAAAATCGCGTTGGTAGATTGCCGGCGTGTTTACTCACGGCAAGGTAAGTTCTTGTCTTGCGGTGATATTTACCGCGCAACGATGAAATTTCTCCGCACAGTACGCGTCTCTACTTAAAACATTTTTCAGCGTGGCAGTTTTTGTGTTTTCTTGGACCCTAGGAACACCGTTCAATTTTTGTGACAGAAACTTCTGTAGCTTTCGTCTGACGATATCGCATGGAAACGGTTGCATGCCGCTTTTAGTTACCTTCTTGCCGTAAAACTGAACTAGCCGCGGTGGTGTATCGGTTACGGTGCTCGGCTGCT
Organism: Rhipicephalus appendiculatus; assembly: GCA_030522465.1. Lineage (NCBI taxonomy): Eukaryota > Metazoa > Arthropoda > Arachnida > Ixodida > Ixodidae > Rhipicephalus > Rhipicephalus appendiculatus. The sequence continues at coordinate 3,157 of JALIZH010024647.1, read as the reverse complement.
GACCCGGAGGTCGCGGGTTCGATCCCGGCCACGGCGGTCGCATTTCGCTGGAGCGAAATGCTAGATGCCCGTGTAATGTGCAATGTCAGTGCACGTTAAAGAATAGCAGGTGGTCGAAATTACCGGAGTCCACCACTATGGCATGCCTCATAATCATATCGTGGTTTGGCATATGCATGACCCTAGATGTTATTATTATGAGTTGAACTAGTCAAATGTTTGTGATATGCATGTAACAAGCTAGGTCTTCGCATATAAATTAGTGTGCTAAAAAGCGATGTTTGCGCGAGTGCCCATGCTGCGAGTTCAGTCGTAACCCCTTGGAGCTGGATCCGAGCCAGTGGAGAAAGTAGACCAGTGCGAAATATGTCACAAGTGGTGTACTAATCAGTGCACAAAAATTGCTCTGCCAACGTTGAACGAAAAGTATTGAATAAAACTAATGAGCTGTAGTGTCCCCCCCAGTTCACTAGCTCATAGGCTTCTTTTCGCAAGCCTAATGGGCATAGCAAGAAGCCAGACAGCAAGTTCAAGGGGACACAGCTTTTGGATATTCAAAATTTTATTTTCAAGCTGTTATGTGAAGCTTTACAGAAGGCTAACACATACAATAGGGCTCTCGTGGTTCAAAAACCATCGGCAGGACTACCTCTCAGAGTAAAAGAAATCTAGACCAAAGGATGACTAGTGTGTTGATATTAATGAAAATATCAGGCATTCACAGCAAACCACCAACCAATTCAAAGTCAACTGGAACTGTGTTCAAAGCCAGCGGTGATGAAGTTTACGGCCTTGCCCTTTCCAGTTGTGAAATTGCAAATTCTTGCTTCTACCTTTACGAGGTTGCTGTGTTTTCATCCGCCTTATCAAGTCACTTGCATTGTCTTACTAGTTTTCAATGTGTGTCGGAGAGCCTATGCAGGCTTAGACTCCTTAAATGCAATGTTGGCCATTGAAAAATTGCGGTCTTTGGGCACCTTGTTCACATTGCAAATATCAGACCACAACAAGGTATGGGTAGTCGTGAATTTCCCAGTGCCATAGTTTTATCACTACTTTTGCAGTTTTGTCGATCTATGCTTATATATTTTTTTTCATGGTTTCATCAAGAATTTTGCAACTGTTGCCTGACCATGAAGAGATCTTTTGCTTTTTCAAGACTTTCTTTTTTTCTGGCAGTCCAACAAAAGCTTGAGCTCTCAGCACAGTGATCACTAGAGACCGGATTATAGGCAAATGCCTATTTTTTTCCTTGCGTTCCTATCGCGCCACTTTGATATATATGAGCATGAATTAGAGGTTAAGAAGGGCTTTTATAGTGTTTTTATAGTGCCGATAAGTGCCTATAAATGCCTATTTTCAAGATCGGCGCCTATATGAACACTATTTAAGCTCAAATTTCGTTTTCGAGTGCGGTTTGTGATCGTTCTTCATGTCACAGGGCAAGATTGACCTTTCCGAACTCTACAAGGTTCAACCAAGTTCTATAGTTCAACCAACTTCCGAAAAACAACCGATAGCAGCAGTGAAATGAGATGTGGCGGCCGCCACAAGCGACAGCGCCGACATGGTGCGAGCGGTTGGAGGAGAGGAAACGACGCCATGTCTGCAGCCCTAAATGGCAGCACGTCTCAGCGTCTTCGGGGGGAATGAGGAGGAGGAGGAATGAACTTTATTAATAAAAAAAAAAACCAGCAAGTTTAGGCGGCCGGGCCTAGGCCTCCCATGAGGGGACGTCAAGGGCTTGCCTCGACGCCGCCTCACGGGCGTGCTGGGTCGCCCATGTTTGTTCATCGAGGGCGGAGCTCCGCAGAGCCTCACGCAGCCTCGACGAGAGAGTCGTGGTGTTATTGTGTGTGTACTGTGCCGGGCACTCCCACAGCATATGCGGAAGCGTAGCCGGGTGAGTGCCACAGTACCGGCAGTTGGGAGTAGTGTAAACGTCCGGGAATATGAGGTGGAGGCGGGTAGGTGAGGGATACGTGTTGGTTTGCAGTAGACGCAGAGTGGTGGCCTGCGCCCGGCAGAGCTTGGGGTGAGGCGGGGGGGAAGGCTCGGCGTCCGAGGTAAAAGGCCTTAACGATATCATTGAACTTAGTTAGGTTGTCCCTGGTGTCCAACTCGTCTCCAGTTACTCCGGCGCGGTTGACGAGGCCTCGCGCAATGGAGTGGGTGACCTCATTGAGGTTGGGGAGGTGTGGGTGGACAGGGCCCGCATGGGCGGGAATCCATGTCAGGGGGGGGGGGGAATGAGGAGTGAGAAATAAAAAAATGCCCCCACCTCCCCGAAGGGAATCGTGAGGAAATGCGAATGCGCCAACACCGACTTCATCGCCTTGAGAGGCGCCCAGCCAGCGAACGGTCGAGAGTGAGGCGCGAGCGGACGGGAGAGTGGGGGTGCAGGGAGGAGAGAGAGCGAAGCACTGCACCTACCCTCTCCTACACTCTCTCGCACAACATGCTCCGTTTGCTAGGGGCGAGGATAAGCGCGCGCGCCCGCAGCTGTTGCCTATGGGAGAGGGAGTGAGAGCGGAGAGATAACACCTGCCGGCGCGCGGACACCTCCTCAACCTATCCTCCTCCTCCTCCTCCGCGGACAACGCCGGACAACGCGGGACAACGCCGCCTGACATAGCCCGACTAAGAAATGCATTCGCATTTAATATAGAAGAAGGAGAGGAGAGTGGCGTCCATGGCCGAGGATGTGCCGAGGGAATGGAAGAACCGCCCTGAAGGCCTGGTTGTGGCGGTGGGAAGGGAACAGGAGGTCCTTCTGTGTAGCCGCGGAAAGGTGCAGAATGAATGCAAAATCGTGGAGAGCCGTCAGGGTAAAGGAGAGTGTGGATCAAGAGAAAGAAAAATGTGATGTGCACGCGGCTTTTGTTTTGTTTGTAATTTACTTCTTAAAGGGCCCCTCACCAGGTCACAGAAGAAATTGTACTTTGACACTGGAAGCTGTTGCGTGCCCACTGAAGAACAGTGTACCACGATAATTTTTCAAATTGGTTGGTTACGAGCCACGACCATGATACGAAGAGGCAGACTTGAAACCCTTGCAATCGCCCCGTGTAGCCATCGCAAGCCTAATTCCTTTCCTGCCCTCTTCGGTATCGGAGCCGGAAGATCGCATGACGCATCCGCACCAGCACGTCATGTG
>JALIZH010024646.1:0-19973 GCA_030522465.1 Rhipicephalus appendiculatus | reverse complement strand
AAAACTGCGCCTATTCCGTACGAAGAAGCATCGCATGACAACTGCAATGGCAAACTGGGATCATAGTGAATCAGAATAGGCTTTGACAACAGTAGTTTTTTTACTTGCGCAAACGCACTTTGACAAGCTGCGTTCCATTGCCAAGGTTCGTCCTTACTCAAGAGCTTGTTCAAAGGAAAGAGTATGGATGCAAGATTCGGAACAAACTTTCCATAGTAATTTATGAGTCCTAACACTGACTGCAGCTGCTGTTTGTCTGTTGGAGCTGGTGCATTTGCAATTGCGACCAACTTTTCATCCGTCGGGCGAACACCGTCTTTTGTGATGACGTGACCCAAGTACTGCAGTTCATTGCGAAAAAAATCGCATTTCGAAGGTTTGACGCGAAATCCGCGTTCTGATAGCCGCTTCAGCACAGCTTCCAGGTTGAGCAAGTGTTCTGCTTCTGTGTGGCCCGTGATCAGTATGTCATCGAGATAACAAGTTACGCCGTTTAGTCCTTTCAGGGCGTTATCCATAATACGCTGAAATATTGCGGGAGCTGATGAAATGCCAAACGGTAGGCGGTTGACCAGAAACAGACCCTTGTGCGTGTTCAGCGTAAGGTATTGTTTGGATTCGTCGTCCATTTCGACCCGGGGTGCTATTCTGGACTTCCGCCATTTTCTGTCGAATTTTACGTAGGCGTGACGTGTACACAATGGTGACGAAAACGCATGAACTGCTTGCGAAACGTGACGTAAGGGCGTCATGAAATACAAAAAAACGTACAATTAAGCACCACTTTGTCTCTTTAATTGAAAATGCAACCACAAAAAAATAAAACGAAAGTGAAGGGTTTAGCTTTAAAGTCGTGAATCAGACGATATCGTCTGCAATTTAGCGCAGCCATAGCAACTTTTTTAGCCACTAAACGAACCAGTCAAGCCAGCGTCGACATTGCGCGCATCGTTATTGTGTGGGGTGTTTTGTTTGTTGCGGTATTGACTGAGCGCCGAACAGTGGACCGCAATGTTGGATTTTATTGCTGATCGTCCCCATAAATGGAGGGCGGCTTGCTGCCGGTGGTACGACGGGAGCTGTGACAGACGCTAACAGAGCGTCTTTACCGCCTGGGCCCCAGCAGAAGGCCGTCGCCGGTGAAGGAAAGTGGTGGCAGCGTGATCCCGAGGTGGGGAATCGCAGTGCAATCAGGTGAGCTTGCATTTAAATTGGGTGGTCTTGACGTTTCAGCTATGCACGTGCTTATTGCAGGAGAACAGGCGGAGATGCGTTTGATTTGGCGACGCCGGCATCATTACAATTGTGCACGTCGGCTCCCTGTTGGACTGCGGCGGCCCCTTGTTCCCAAGGCGTGTGGCGTCCAAAGGCGCTGCCGATAGTGAAGAGATAAGGAGCTGCACAGCATTGCAAGTATTGATAATGTCCCTTCTGTTTCTTCTGTCTTTTTTGTTGAGGCGGTGGTTCAGTGCCCAGTTTATTTGAAGTAATGTGCCAACTAGCCCTGCAGCGAGTCGTGCTATTTATGTCTACGATGCGGGAACTATTATCCTGAACTGTCGTGATCATTGCGATGGTGTTATATGTTTTGATAAGGATGTTTACGGACCACTGCAAAATAAATTACAATTACAATCGATCAATTCAATCTGAAAGATATCGTCTTGAGGCGAATCTCAATCCACAGAAGTAATGCATCCCCGAAGGTTCTTACGATGGAAGGTACTTCTACGTTGCTTACAACACACGAATAAGAAGTGTATAATGGCCTCAGATAAAGAAAAGGGATTGTATTTTACGCAGTTGATGTTACTTTGCACTGGTAGCACTAAGAAATGTACAAACTGCATGCAAAGAAAGGTCTTTTTTGTTCATGTGCTTGTTTCAAAACTGGCTGGCACAATATTAGACGCATCCTTTGTTGTTGGCAGCAGTGAATGATGAGACAATGATGTAAACAATGAGACAACTTGACGGCTTTTTATTATTGCAAAGACGGACCATAACATTGTTGTTCAAGAGCTATAAAAAATCAAGGCGATTTTGTCAAAGCACTTGGAAAATCACTACAGAAGAAAGTAAATTGCCTCGCAGCATATTCTAAAATATTGCACATTACTCCTGCATGTAAACTTTTTTTAGTGCACAAGAGAAACCAGGACAGAGAGGAATGACACAGCACTCTGTCCGCGTCACCCCTTTCTGTACTGGTTCGTTTTGTGCACTCTAAATATTTACATAGATTTCCAACAGGAGCAAGCTTGTGCTCTTGCATGTTGGAGGGGCTACTAAATGAATAGAGCTTTTGTGCAGCACCTGTGAGATTCGTACAGCCATCATATGTAATGGAAAGTCTTTCACTGGGTTCGTATAGTGAATAAAGTGCTGAAAACAACGCTTTGGAATGAAGTTCGAGGTTGCATGCACCGGTATAAAATAATGCAGGCTTTTTCCAGATTTACTATGGCCTCAAGAAACTAGTCCTATGATGATTCGCCAGAGATGAGCATGTTTTTGCTTAACTGCCTGGTACAATTAGCATGCTCTCAACGAAAGGACACAACGAAGCTTTTATCAAAATACAATTGCTGCAAGAACACACGTGGATGTGATAGGTATCAGATGAAACACAAGGCAAGCGGCCACCTTGCCGTGAACAAGGAAGCAGCTTTTGTCAGTGTGAAATTCCTGCTGAACACAAGTACAGGTGATAGGCACAGGATCGAACACAATGCAAGTGGCTACTTTGCTTTGAGAAAAAAAAAAGAGCTTCTTCTGTTTCATGTTTATGCGCAGATCTTGCAGGAATATAAGCTTGTCACATGCAAGGGTGCCCAGCTGTGAACCGCTGCAGAAAGTGGTCCCGCCTACTGTTGCCGGATCGTCGCTATTGCTGTAAAAGTCCGCATCTTCTCATTCAGGATCAGTGCCAGGAATGTTGTCTGACTCGGACAGCTGCTGCCGAACACCGAGGTTGTGAAGCACCACGCAAACTGTGACGATCTTTGACGTGCAGAGTGGGCCGTAGTAGTGCTCTGTACCTCTGCACACACCGAAAGCGGGCCGTGAGGACTCCAACGCACTGTTCCACGACGCATCACAGTGATCAGTGGGTGCGGTTGAATCGGGCAGGAGGGTATCCCGCAGGATGTACTCCAGGGTTGGGGACAAGCAGCCAAGGTTGCAGAGGTTATGCACCGAGTCCTGCGCAGGGCAGTGTTCTGATTAGCATAATATAAATATACACTTGAATATGTACCATACCTCTCTCACTTCTTTTTAAAAGGTACTGTGTCAGCGATATGTATTGCCTTTTCATTTTTCTGCAGATAGACATATTCACAAAATTGATTGTCTGGTTGGGTTAGCTAATTACAGCTTTCAAAGGCCCCAATGAAAAAAATGGGTTTATTTCCAAATGGTTTAGAATCAGCTCAATTCCTTCGTCAGGGGGAAGGACAATGAAGATGCTGAAGTGCAACCTTTAACTTTTTTCATAGACCAGGAGGGGCGAGTGACTTTGGTGAAGAAGGTGTAGTGCTTTCATTTGTAGAACTGATTTGTGGGGGGGGGGGGGGGGCGCAGGCGGGCAATGCACTCAAGGCTTGGTTTCCTTTTGTTTTGTTGTGGTTATGCTGTAAATATAAAGTGACAGCAGATTTCTTTTGCAATGGTTCGGATTGTTTTTAGTTATTTTTATGAACCATGACTGAAGCACCTTTAAGTCAAGTCAGTTAATTCATTTTATTTCTGTATAGCACTAGGCTGTGCTTGCTTATTTGTATTTCTTTTTTTCATAGAAGCTATCCTCTATATACATATGATTTGTTTCTGTGAATGCACATTTAAGGCAGTTCAATTTCATCCATTCTTTTAATCAATATATCCTCTGAATGTAGCATTTCATTTCTGTATCGTGACATGTTTACTATTTATACTATTTCACCACTTTATAATAAAGGATCACACGATGTTGTCATGGAAGTTTCTTTCATGCTTGACTTTTCTATTGCACTAGCAGTCTTTCCCATGACCACAGAAAGACAAGTTGCAATTATACACTGAGAACGAGATGGATTATTGGGTGCTGCCTGGGCTCTCAGTTGTAAGATATGTGGCCGAGAGCTTTTTTCAATCAAGGAAACACTGGTGCTACCAGAGAAGATAGTGTACAACTGGGGTATGCTGCCAGTACTAACATATGGGGCAGAAATTCAGAGGATAAAACAAACTTGAGAAGTTGGGAACCACGCAGCAAGTAATAAAAGAACCATGACTAATGCCTTTGCTACATTAAACACCATACATGCATTCTCAAGCTTGCATACCTATCAACTACCACGGCGTCCACTGCCTAAGCACCGGCTCGAAGCAGATGCCCTCCACGCAAAGATGTCATGTACAAACTCAAGGTACCAGAGCAGTGATCCGCAACGCTGGTCAGATACCTGCAAAGTGTTGTGTGCAGTGGAAGAAAGTCGGCAACAGCAATACAGCCAGCCACACGCAGTACAACCGTAATTCAGTGGTGCACCGAATTTATTTCTCTACATTTGATTTTGAAGCGCAGCTTCGACAGCTCTATCTCTCATTTCATATGTGGCAGTTGCTGCTTGTCTGCATATCAATGTTTGTGAAATTGGGGCGCACCCAGTACGTCTGGTTTCCTTTCATGGATTACATCTCTTCAATACAAGGCATGTACCGCGATCAAGTATGAAGCACGATGAACCTTTTTTTCTGTGTGTGTCATCAAGTCACTTCTATCGAAGCTAAATAGTGACGTAAACTTTGTTTACCGCGAATACTGCGTTCTTTACTATCACTGAAGGTCGAGCCACAGAAAATGTCGTTAAAAAATGGGGCAGTGGCCAAAAGCTGTCTTTCAAGTTCCTTCTTCGCATTCTCTACTAATGGCATGCACAACTTTAAATAAGATGAAATTTGTCCTCACCACTATGACGTTGAGGGTGTAAAAGTCGTTTCTGGAAAAGTAGGCAGCCTTGAAACCTTGAATCCATGTGGACGAAGCCTTCCTTCGCCGCGGCCGGCTCCTCCGCGCTGGCAGGGAAGGTGATCCACATAACGCCGACGCGCTCGACGATCGCTTCCCCGACAGCATTAATCGTGCGACTCGCACTGGACAGGCTCGTCGCCACGTCCTCGTCATTTGCGATCGCGCCGTGGTAAATGCCGGTGGCGATGAAGCGAAGGGCACAAAGCACTTGCAGATCAATGGTCGGGGCTGTTCTTCGTGCCCGTACGCCGCCTCTCCAGGTCCTGGCGAAGCTTCCCGCGCAGTCATCGCACCATGCTTGTCGTCAGCCGGCACCGCAGTCGAAACGATTCATCGGGCATTGCAAAAGTATCGCGCTTATCGCGGAATTACTTTCGCTCCTGCACCTCCAACTACCGCACGACGAAGGACAGCGCCATTTTCTGCCGCATATGAAGCGTTCTCTTGCGGCGAGAACCACAACATCGAACAAGTCAAATGAAGTAACAAGCTTTTATTTTTACAAGCAAACTTTACATACACTACTTCGTGATAATATTAACCGAAACATGTTAGCAAAGTAATTTACAGAATGACCTCTACTCATACGTATGGGAGGCGACACATCGAACGAGCAACCGCAAGCAACTCAATTTACAACAATATGGCGGCCAATTTGGGGCACTTCGTCGTTCTCACATTTTAAGCAGCAAATTTGGCGGGATGCAACGTCACGCAACGTCATTTTGACGCGACAAAAAGTGAGGCCCTGTGACGCAACGACCACCATGAGTTCAATGTCCAATCATGTTACAGACATGACGGTTCATCGTTAAGCGAGCAGTAGTTTCGACAAACCGCAACTTCATCGTACGCACAGCTTAGTACCACATTTCGGTTTCGTTATTCAGTCCAAACCTTTCTTTATACATGGTAGAGCACGGTGAAGAGCTACTTCGGAAAAAAATAACTTTTTTTTCTCACGTTACGTCATCGCGAATTCCTGTGTCGTAACGCTATTACAGCGCCACAAGACGAACGACCTCGCGTGACCAATCAAATCAGGCTAATGGCGGAATTTGACAACATGGCGGAATTTGACAATGTCCAGAATAGCACCCCTGCTGATACGCTCTGCTTAGGTCAATCTTTGAAAAATGTTGTCCGCCTGCCAGCGCGGCAAATAGCTCGTCCGCTTTCGGTAGCGGATACCTTTCGATGTCCAGTATCGGGTTTAGCGTGACTTTGTAATCACCGCACAGTCTGACTGAGCCATCGCGTTTAACAACTGGTACGACCGGCGTTGCGTACGGGCTTGTGGTCACGGGTGTAATTATCCCTAGCTCTTGCAGCTTCGATAATTCCTGCTCGACAGCAGTTTTTAGAGCGAAAGGCACGCTCCTTGCTTTGAAAAATCTTGGCTTCGCGTCACCCCTTAAGAAAAGAGTAGCCTTTTCTCCCTTTACTGTGCCGAGTTCGCCCTTGAACAGGTCCTGATAGCGGTTTAGTAAGGACTCTAATTTAGGCGATCTGTCAGAGCCATATGTGTTTCCCACCTGCATGCGGTGAAGACCTTGTATTTGCGTCCAGTCCAGCTTGAGGTGTTGTAGCCAACTGCGCCCTAGCAGCGGCTGGCCGTCCTGTCGGAGCACGTACAAAGGCAACTGTTGGCGCTGCGCGTTGTACTGGACTGCAACAAATGCTACTCCGCAGGGCTTCACGGGTTCATTTGTGTAGGTTCTCAAGGTGAGACTTGTCCTGCGCAAATGAGCTCTGGGAAAAACAAAGTCTCATAACAGCTTTCGCTGTAAAATCATCCTTAATTGTCATGAAAGTTTGGCTGCTGCATGGTATGTTAAATTGAGACAAGAAGTGTTATTTTAATGTGATCATGACATTATGTCTTAGATATCATGCGTTGCGAAGTACTCTTCTTTCACATAATCATTTCTTTCAAAACATGCCACGGTCTAGGAAAGCTTTTTGCAGTTGATGCTTGTTTGTGGGCTAATTGGTCTTGAAGTACAGTGAAGTGATAAACGGCACGAAAAGACACAAACAGAAGGAGACAGACATGTGCATTGACTCACAAATGATTTCATTTTCAGAAGTGCGTGAAATATAAAGCATTATATATTTTTTTAATAAGTGAACATGTCTGTCTCCTTTTGTCTGTCGTTTCATACTGTGTGTTATTTCACTACACTTCTTGCAAGTTATTTTTTTTCATGCAAAGCATATTTTTTGCAGTTCATTTGTCAATATTTGTATCAAGAACACTCTTGTGTAATACGTTCAGTGAAAGTAATAAAAGGAATGTGTACAATATTTCCAATAACTGTGTCTGCAAATATCACGCGTGTCTGTACTGTCCAATCACGTTTTTGAATTCAATAGCCATGTTTTGTTTCACAATAATACACTTTTTTTTCGAATATTCATGTTGCATGGGCAACAGTGGACACTACTACTTGGAGTGCATGTCTGATACAACATGACAGAGATATGCGTTAGGATGGCATGTACCATTTCTTGCTTCATATGTCAATTTTTTCAAAACAGCACAAAACATTTTTAGACTTTAGTTTAGCCATCAGTCTGAGAGAACTGCGCTTTCTACTTTTAATGTGATAGAGCTATCGAGGGCTTTGAAGTTGTACGGACTGGCGAAGAGATAATCCGGACAGCCTAAGCTGCTATTTTGGAAAGACGATTTCGTGTTTCAGTGTATTTTTACCTGCTGAATGTAGACACCATCCCACTAGTCTGGGCAAAAAAAGGCCCCTCTATGCGCATTTCAGTGTCCTTCTTAGGTGCGTAGTTGCATCTAGCGAACGCCTACGCTCCAACCGCTACTACTACATGCGTTTCGTAAGCACTACTGAATACGCCAACAGCGCACAATCTGGAAGGCGGTGCATCGCGTGATATAAAAAGAAATAAGATGGCAAAGAACCCTTGGGAGAATGCGCGGTGTAGCGAGAACCAGCACCCCGTCACAAAACGACAGTAAGTTTCAAGCAAATTCGCCTCGTCTTCGCTTACGCGCAGAATAGAAGACCGCAGCGTAAATTCCACAGATGAGACAAATACTTACCTTATAACAGCTCACATCCGAAGTAGTACAAGTCCCGCGTCTTCTTCGCCGGCCGGCAGCCCAAACGAACGCGTAATAAAGAAGAAATCGGAGCGTACCAGCTGCGTAAAAACACAACCCGTTTCAGCGACACTTGTCAGCGAAAAGCCCAAACATTCCGGCGTTATTTCTACGGCGACGCGTAAGGCTTCAGCGTAAAACAAACGCAACACGGGCGCCGCCGGCTTGCTTGAAAAGAAACAAAAATAAACAAAAAAAATACGGGAAGCGCGTTTAGATCACGTGACCACTACCAGCCAATAGCGGCGCAGCATTCGCCTCACACATCTCAGGGGATATGTTACGGAAATACGCGCGCGGGCCTTCTGTCGCTCGTACTCGGCTCACGCGACGGGCAAACTCAGCGCGGCGGCTGCGCGGACTGTCTCCGTCTGTGAGCGCGGCTAATAAGCAACCGCGCGGAGGGTTCTTTGCGGACATCCGGCGCTTTACCTCTATACTCCATCTCAGAAGTACCTTGCAGCACTGTGGAAGCTGCATGGCTTGTTAGCCAATAGGAAAGGCGAAAGCCCTCTCGAGACGTGTTCATCCGCATCGCGTCGTCTGCTCGTCGTCTCTTTGGCGTCGGCTCGCCTACCTTGTCGATACTTATACTCCCTCCAATTAGTACAAAACGCGAAAACCTCTGCGGGAACGCCACCTCGTTGTTTCTTTATGTTCAGAAACCCACTTGTGCAGGGCGTGTTCGCTGGCGTTTGTGAGAAACGCGGTTCTTTTCATAACAGCGTTCATACTGGAGTTTTCACCGAGAGAGAGAGAATTAACTTTATTAAAGGTCCTGAAGGAGCCTGGGCACCCCTTACGGGGGCCGGCCCGGTGGCTCCGCCCATGTGGGGACTGGGGAGTCGGAGCTCGCCAGCCACCTTTTGGGCCTTCTGGACGGCCTGGTGTTGAAGGGCCCTGTCAGGGCTCCTCAGGTGGTTGATCCAGTCGTCCTCGGTGGCAGGAGACCCGAAGCAAGCGTTTAGCGCGGGACACTGCCACAGCATGTGATTTAAGTCGCACTTCGGATGTTGACATTTAGGGCATTCTGGCCTTATATCTGGGAGGTATTTGCTGCAGATATAGGGGGCTGGGGTAACTGTGCGTTTGGAGCAGTCTAAGCGTTAGTTTTTGCGCTTTATTTAGTGTTGAGTGAGGTGAGGGGAATTCCTGTCTAGATAACTTATAGTGCGAGCAAATTTCGTGATAGGAGAGGAGTGGCTCCAGGTGCGTGTTGGGGTCCCCGGCCGGTGAGCCGGCCCGCATCCCCGCGCGGCGCGTAAGATCTCGCGCGAGGTTATGGGCCAGCTCATTACCGTTGGGGACCCCTGGTTGAACGTTGAGGCCTTCATGCCCCGGGAACCAGTGGATGTGCTTGTCTGCGTTTATTTGAGCGGATGCTAGAATGCTTAAGGCCGTCTGGCATAGTGTACCGCGGCGGTATGCCAGTGCAGCGGGTTTGGAGTCCGTAAATATTGTGTCGCGCTGAGGGAGGGCTAGAGCAAGGGCAATGGCCACTTGTTCGGCCTCGCAGGCGTTCATTGTTTTTATAGTAAGAGCATTGAGGGCTGTCCCGTCGGGGGCGACCGCCGCAGCCGCAAAGTAGGGTTTGTCTACATATTTAGCGGCGTCTACAAAAGCCACGTCTGCCGCGTGTAGGGTGGCTGCTTTTAGTAAGGCTTGAGCGCGTGCCCTTCTTCGAGTCCGATTATGCACCGGGTGCTTATTTCTGGGAAAGGGTAGTACGGTGATTTTAGCGCGAAGGTGTTGCGGTAATGGTGTTGGATCGTTGACTTGAGTTGGGATAGGAAGACTTATGTGTGAGAGGAGTTCCCGGCCCGCAGCTGTCGAGGACAGGCGTATGAGCTGGGATATTCTTTGTGCTTCTGTGATTTCTTTGAACGTGTTATGTAACCCAAGGGCTAGCAGGCGCTGCGTGCTTGTCGTCATGGGTAGACCAAGTACTCGTTTCGTGCATTTTCGGATGAGGTTGTCTATTTTAGTTTCATCGTCTTTACTCCACGGGTGAGCGCAGGCCACGTAGTGAACGTGGCACATTAAGAACGCGTGAAAGATGCGTAGTAAGCTCTCTTCTGTGAGTCCCGCGTGTCTGTTAGCGACGCGTCGGGCGAGGTGAATAACTGCCTCAGCTTTTTTGGTGAGATGTGCGATTGTTAAGTCGTTTTTGCCATTCTCCTGCAGGGTAACGCCCAGAATTCGAACCGACGACACTATTGGGATATCCGAGCCGTCCGTTGTGGAGAGGTGTATGGTTGGTTCGCCGTTGTTGCGGCCGTGTTGTGGTGGCAGAAGCAGCAACTCGGACTTAGATGCCGAAAGTCTGAGGCCCGTGGGCTTTAAAAAATTTTCTACTGTATTGACTGCTTCCTGAAGGCTTGCTTCGATTTCTCCGTCGCTGCCTCCAGTGCGCCAAATAGTAATATCGTCGGCGTAGAACGCGTGTTCTACGCCTTCGATGTGTTTCAGCTTTTGCGAAAGTTGTCTGAGGGCTAAATTGAAAAGAAACGGTGAGAGCACCGACCCTTGCGGGGTGCCGCGCGGGCCTAAGTTGTAGGTGTGTGAGCTGAGGTCTCCAACTTTAAGTGTGGCCGTTCTGGCCCTCAGGAAAGAGCGGACGTATTCGTAGAAGCGGCGGCCTAAGCCTGCCTCCTGAATCTCGCGGAGTATATGAGCGTGGTTTACGGTATCGAAAGCTTTCGCTAAATCGAGAGCTAGAATTGCTTTGAGGTCTTTGCTCCTTACTCTAAGTAGCGTCTCCTGCAGCATGAGGAGTACGTCCTGTGTGGCCATAGCCGGCCTGAACCCGACTTGATTGAATGGGAAGAGGTGCATTTGCTCTGCATGACTTGTGACTCGGCGGAGAATGACGTGCTCCATGACCTTACCCACACATGACGTGAGGGAAATGGGCCGTAGAGAGTCGAGCTCCAGGGGTTTGTACGGTTTGGGAATGAGAATGACGGTCGCGGCCCTCCATTCTGGCGGGACGCTCCCTTTCTCCCAAACCTCATTCATGTGGGTGGCTAGTGATTCAATGTCATTATCAGCCAGGTTGCGGAGCAGCTTGTTGGTGACTCCGTCAGGACCCGGGGCTGACTTAGTGTTGAGCTCTGCTATTACCGCGCGTATTTCAGCGTTGGTTATAGCCTCGTCAAATGGGTCGTGTGTGGCCCCCGCGTAAGGTGGGTAGTCTTCATGCGAGCTAGGTTCTGTGCATAGATACCGGGCTGCTGTAGCATCTAAAATCTGCGCATCTGTAAGTTGCTGCCCTCGCGCTTTGTGTAAAAGTCTATCTAGGGTTAGTCGTTGCTCTGACTTGGTGGGCTTGTCGCCGAGCAGGTGCTTGAGAACGTCCCATTTGAGACCTTTTCTCATGCGTGCGTCGAGCGAATTACACACCTCATTCCACTGTTGGCGTACTAGTATCTGACTGTACTCTTCTATTTGTCGGTTGAGCAGTGCAATTCGTTTTCGTAGCCTACGATTAAGTTTTTGCGTTCGCCATCTGTCCTGAAGACTTTTGTGAGGCTCCAGGAGATGTGCGAGGTGGCTGTCCATGTGGTCGATGTTGCGTGTTGTAGAGATATTTTTGGTAGCTTGTTCTACGTCCCGTTGTAGTCTCTTTTTTGTCAGCGCGGTCGACGCCCTTTCAGCAGCTATCGCGTACCATTCTTGAGTGGAACAGCAAATGATTGGCACAAAAACAATATAGACATTCAGGGTGTTTCGCATCGTCAACGCATCACCGACACTAATGTTGTGGCGACATCTGCTCAGTTAACATCAAACCACTTTTACGGCTTGTCATCGCCTCAGTAGTCCTAGCAGCACCAAAACAAACGAGCGATATAAATAATAGCGAAAGAACATACCTGATCATTTGCCCTCAGCGTTAGATTAGACTAAGCGATGACAGATTAAGCCACTTATTTCTTGCTGTCCGGGCAGAGAGCCAGTAAAAAGCACGAATTCGGATGGAAGCGGGTGGTCTGGGGTGTATGGGGGCTGCCATGTTGCTGTACGTCACCGAGGTTAGGGTGGTTATTGCGGCTACCAGCCGGTAATCTCTTCATTATTTCAGAAATTTCGAAGTGCATGCGTGAAGGGCCTAACGTGCCACGTATCGCCGTAACGCGTCATGCGAGAAGCACAGCTAAAGCACTTGCACCTCGTTGATAATGAGAGTTAAGCCCGGGACTATATTACGTGCTGCGCAAGGACACTGCCTGTTTACTCCTCGTAGCTTCGGCAGTGCTGCAAGGTAATTGTGAGATGGAGTATAGCTTTAAGAGCTTGGCTCTTAAAATGCGGCCTTGTTTCATCCACACGCAAGACAATAGGGCATCACATGGTAAATAACAACGGAAAAAGCAGTAGTATGGCATGCTGCAGCATCGCCTTTTAGGTGAAATTATTGGGCGTCGCTTCACACGGGCACTACACATTTATGTAAGCAAGGCTGCGACTAACCACTATAAAACACGTTGTCAAAGTTCTTGGCGGAACGTGGCGGGTCACCGCAGTATGCCGTCAGTTCTGACCGTTTAAAATGCCTTGTTTTAAAAACTTGCAAGGCACACTATTCCTGTGATCTGAAACACCTACAAAACAAATCTGAACCCGCTTTAAACAATAGAAAGCCAAGCTAGTAAAATTTTTTGGTATACTCAGGGTCCTATCATTGCACATAAGATATTCAATGACGTTTTGTAACACGCGTTCTTGCAATGCGGCTACAGTCGGCGCAATTCAAACCTATTACCTTGTGCTGTGTAGCGAAACATCGTAGCCACAAAACATCGAACCCACCATTGGGATCGAAGAGAATGTTCAACACAATGACAGCAATTAACTTTTAGGGTCGCTCATTAGGAGGTTGAAAGCAAAGGCGACTTAGATTCGCCTCCTCGCATTACGCATGTAACAGTGCAGGTTTACTTAATTAAAAATCGGATTAGGAGTCACCCTTCAGCTTTCCTTGCTGTGAAATATAGTTATGTTTGTTCAAGTGTTCTCAGATTAAAAAACCGCCAGGCCTGCGCGGAACGCGCAGAACACTAACAGCGATAGCTGAAAGAGCTCCTTTCTAGTGCCTTTTTTGAAACTCTCTTGGGGCAACTACTACAAGCACACTTCCATGGTACCCACTACGTCATAAATCATCATAATTTTTGTGTAGGGTGGAAGCGTTCACTATGCCATTATTCGTCATTCTTTGGAAAAGCGTGGTACCCGCTGCACACTTGTAACGCATTATGTGCCCTTTGTTGATGCTGTGGCTGAGGACGATAAATAATTATGCCTGCAGCTTTTTTAATGGGTTGGAGCATTGAACGACCCACTGGTTACGCAATTCGCATTGTGTGACGCCTCGCTGTTTCTTTACTGTTCTAAAACGCTTTACTGCATATGTTCACGCGATTCCTTAGCGGACATGAAGCCTGCATAGGGTCAGATTGCAATGAAGTCCCGAGCAGCGGCGTAGCTCCGTGGTAGAGTACTGGGCTGCCACGCAGTTTGCCCGGGTTTGATTCCCATGCTGTCCTAGGTAACTTTTGTTTATTTTATTTTGTCTTATTTCGCGCGATAGTGGTTACGCACACCAGCGGCGGCGGCGGACAACTACGGCGCAATAACGGTCCTTTCGCTGTAAAAGCAAACATACTTAGGAGACTGTAGGATTGGGCGTTTTGGTACAACATGATTAAGAATTCAAATCAGCGCAACCTACAGGAGGGGATACAGGAGAAGACGCAGAGCGGTGACCTTCAGCGCACTGTGTCCTCTCCTCTGTCCCGCATTGTCGATTACGCTGATTTGAATTCTTTATCAAAAATACTTCCTTTAGCGCTGTTATCTCTTGACGCAAGCATTATCTTTTGTATCAATGACCTCCTCCCAATTCAGATGAGCGCATGTTCAAGGGCTATTGTTTAAATTTATGCTTTGCTGAATGGCATACAAAGGTCAGAAACCTCCTACTGGCTCGCAACTATAAAAATGCCGCGCACTTCCCGGACATCATGAAGCTGTCATCGAGGTCTCAGGGTGAAGACAAAACCAAGCCCACCGCTTTCGTCGCCAATTAGCTTGCGATATACCCCACAGGTGAGGTAAATCTTTATTCTCTGCATTGTTACCTAGTGAACAAGTCGTATATACTGAGGCGCTTCTGTAGAGATCGAGCCTGGAAAATTACTTCGTGTGCCCACGAAAAATGTTCAGTTGTTAAACGCGCTGCAGTCACCGCGTTAGCGGCGTGCACTTATTAAACAATATCATTTAAATCAATCTGGAATGTTATGTCGTTCTTGTATTACAGAGCTTCAACATTGCTTACAATTAGGCCATCAGACCTAAAGGCTAGCAGGAGCAATCAACTTATATGAACCAGAAAGCATAAGGCTGTACACAGAAAAAAAGTTACCTCATCTAGAAAATAAACATTAAAAAAAAAAAGGGGGGGGTAGTGTTTTACATTAATCACGACACAATTTGTGCAAGAACTACGAATTCCAGAAAAAGACAATTCGGTCATGTGTGCTTCCTTCCATTTCACTTTCGCATGATATTCTACGCGGCATAACATGATATTCTTCTCCACAGATTGTTTGCTATGAAGTCCTACGCCATCTTGGCTCTCCTCGTGCTGGGGCAATTGTGCCGTAAGTATGAACAATGTGTATTGCCGCATCTTCTTTGTTACACGTGTTATCTTTGTTGCCCTTTCACTTACTTGGATGTTTATCAGGAGGCAGATAACAGGCAGGTTTCGAATATTCACCTTGTTTCTAGAAAACGTATTAATATTCTTGATTTTTCTATAGGGATTAACTCCAGAATTGCTTCATCTGACGTTCTATAACTGCTTTCCGTAGCTGTGACACAAGTTTCTTGTCATTATTCGATGCTTTTGAAAATTTTATTAGCTCCAGATCAGTTGTGCACTGGGCGTGCCAGTCCCTAGGTGGGTGTGAGCCGGGTGCGCGACCCAGTCGCGTTCAGCAGGATCTAATAAAGTTGTTTTCAATTCAAGTTCAAGTTGTTGAATGATATGAGTTCTTTGTACTGCTCTGTGTTGTTTCACTGCACTGATAAATAATCAAACCATACAGTTCAATAAAAGTACAGTGCGTTATTTTATGCATATATGTTCTGTAGCCGAGCATTAGTGAAGGACCATGGTTCTACTAATCCAACGTAGCTACAGTGTTGAAGCATAAAACACGTGTCTGTAATAATAGTCACTCTGGCATACTATTTCTTTATTAATTATTCTTTGACTATCTTCCACGTATTCATTTGAATATCACGATAATTCACATATGTGTTTCATTTTACCTTCTTTCGCTTCGCGGAACAGAAATTCAAGCAGCCACGCTGATCAAGCCAGCAACGAGCACGGACGATGCCACGAAGCTCCTCACCGAGAAGCTTTCCCATTCCATCATGGAACACCGCGAGGAACTCCTCGAGGCTCTCAAGGGAATCGACAGCACAGGCGACGGAACCGACGAGCAGATCCTCCCAGTCCTGCTTGTGCCCTTAATTACCGCCATTGCCGGTGGCGCTGTGTCCGGAGCTGTCGGAGCCGGTGTGGCGATAGCAGTTCAGAAGGGCTGAATGTATCTTCCATGACATCATGTTCAGCACAATAAATTATTCCACATTTACAATCGAGAAGTGTTCTGTATATTTGGCCATGATCGAAACTGTCACGTGCTTGCATAACTCATTTCGGGACAGCCAATAACTCGTGATTTCCAGCGGAACGCAGAATTCGCAGTCAAAATGATACTTTTACTACAGTCGCCGGACAAACAGGTGCAGATTTGTGTCCCTGTGTGAAAAGAATGCGAGTGGACAAATTTCACTGGACAGTGGTAGCATATGTTATATAGAACGTTCTGTCGCGCCGCGACGGTGGTACATTGGTTACGGTGCTCGGCTGCTGAACCGAAGGTCGCGGGTTCGAACCGGCTGCGGTGGTCCCATGTCGATGGACGCTATATAGGCCTGTGTATTGAGATTTAGGTGGATGCTAAGAACCCCAGGTTAATGAAATTTTCTGGAGCCCTCCTCTACGAAGTGCCTCACAATCCATAGCATGGTTTTTGGCGCGTAAAACGCCAGATGTTATTACGAACGTTCAATCGCCGAATTAGCCGGCAGTCGTTTTCGATGAATTCGCAATGGAATTGCAACAGTTTGTTTTTTATTATATGTTGTTTAGGAAATGTTCGCGCTTTTATTTTGCGGCAGCTACTCCTTTTCACAAATAATAAGATTAGAAGGAATGACAATTCATGCATTCCAAAAAGTTACGTGAAATCGCTCCTAAATACATCTATAATTCAGTCATGTAAAAAAAAACATCAGCACGAAGTCAATTCACATATCGACACTGAAAACGGCACAAAATACAATCCAGGCACGTAACACTGGAGTTCAACTAAAATACTGGCAAATTGACTCCAATATTTTAACAAATAACGCTACATATAAAGTCCATTGATGTAAGAGAAATAAAAACTGTCACAATATTTGGTTACGCGGGCACGGAATAAGCTTACTAACAAAGCGACGCTCAATGTGACATAATCAAAGTGTATCCACATTAAATGAACCATCAATACATTTGTATAGCACATTCTTGGCTGAATAATTTCCTTAAATATCTCGCTTTTGGAAATTTGTGAAATGTCAGTAGTGACCATATCTTTTAGTGCATATGCCGGCCATGAACCTCGCATTTTCGTGTGACACAAGGGCCTTCGATGCAGTACGCAAAATCGCGTAATAATTGTTGTCTTTGTTCGTCGTATCCTGGACATTTTAATAAAAGAGTTTGTACACCCTAATCCACGTGGCCGCAAGTGCACTGTGGGCTTTGCACTCGTGAAATCCTGTGCATGAGTTCACTTTGTACGCGGTACGAAGCCGGCGGTATGGTCCTCTGATAATTTCAAAGTAGCGCCGCTCCTTGAGCTCTGTCGCGTCACCTCCTCTACCCTTTGGTCCTGGGCTTTGGGGAGACAGGAGTCTTGTCACTTAACCGCCTTCCAGAGCCTACTATTTTCATTCGGTTAAAAAGCATGTTCATGACCAGCTTGTGTGCTCTGTTCTATAGTTGTTTGTGGCCTGCAGGTTCCTCAACGCATCGTGTTCGCTGGTCATAGACGTTGTCGAAGTCTCCTTTAACGTCACAGCTATACCAGCACTCTGATGGAAGTGAGGCTGTCGATGACGCAATCTTTGGTTTAATTTTACACACAAAAACGTACAGGACGCTTGAGCTTCGCCTTCAAGAGTAGAACGTGATAGCGTAATGGGGCCCCGTGCGCATCGCGTTCTCACTGGCTAGCGTCGCTTCGGTTCTCGGTGCATGCCTCAAGCATGCAGCAAGGAAAGCGAACGTCTATGCGCGTAACATTGACCGTTTCAAACTATCATAAAATGCCTACTACAAGTGCCGTTGTTAAGCGCCCTCTACGCAATAATTCTTACTTTTGCGAATCATCGAAGGGCCCACTACGCGCCCGTATAAGGCAACACGCGAATCTACGCATCTGCTGAATTTGTTGATGTTTTTGCAGCTGATGATGATTAAATGTGTGCGTGTGCTTCGTAAGGGGTGGGCCTTTGAAACACCCACTCGTGCAATTCACGTGTCTCGACGCGTGGCGCGATTCTACGCTTCTGCCACGCAATATCGCACGCGTTAAGGAGAATCCTTCCACTACATGCCATTCATATACTGCTTTTGCCGAAGCATTTTCAAGGGATAGCGTAGCTCTGCCTTAGAACACCTGCTTGCCATGCAGATGGCCTGGGTTCGAATCTCATTCAAACCATAGTTTTTCATTATTTCTTTTATTTGCATCGTTCTTGATTTTTCGGTTACGTGCGAAATGATGATTTTTCGCTCATAATTAACGAAGCCGACGCCTATACTGGAATTTTTACGGGATGAGCTCTTTACCCCTGTCGCATTAATATCCTGAGCCAATCTAGTAGAAGCACCGCATCTTCTTTGGAAAGAAAAATAGCTAGTAGAGAACACCCTCCACACACCTCACTGCTCCCCTGAGTGACATCGGTTTCTAAGCAGGACGTCTACGTGCCTACCATTCTGACCCAATATATAGTTCGTTGATGCTTGCCGCGACTTCCGGAATAAATTATATCTGATAACATGCGGGAGACAAGTTGGTAGTAAACATTTCCATTCCCATTATATCAGCGGCCGACGTGCGATAACATATTTGGGTCAACTTTATCGGTTTCTATGCTCACTTAGCATTGTAAGCCGCTTTGAATATCTGCAGCCATCTTGTGGGCCCCGTTTGCATTTCCGTAATGTTCAAGGCTAAGTGTGATCCGCATGTGCATCCCACCAAGCGGTGCCAATTGTGAAGCTCACCAAGCAAAAACAGGCTACAAATAAGACGTTTCGGCATAATCGGTTCATTCAGGGACAACTGATGATGCGCTCGAGCTGCCCGGTCAGCAAGTTCCGCAAGTATCAACGTGCGATGGATGATAAGAACCACGATGCGCACGTGTTGCACTGTACTGTGGCCTGGCGATGCACTTACGGTAGGGAGACGTTACGAAGGACAGACTACAAAGAATACAGGACAGAGTTTTAGCGAACGAGCGCAAACTTCAACTGGTTTTATTAGTCATGCGTAGTCGAAATACATAAATGTTCAAAATAGCACGTGGGATGAGATAGTGCACTTGACCCCGCCCGGGCGACGTTCATCATGTAATCGATTTAAACAGCAGATAGATTTATTGATGGCTCACTGGCGCATATTTCGGCGCCCAGAGATGCCATGACAGCAGTTTCGTAAACTATTCTCTCCCTGACGTCTTTCATCCGCTTCATAATTGTTGTTTTTTCGAATTGGGGTACGACGCGCGGTCCATTTGCCTCTAGTTTGGGCGTGGTTTTTTAAAAAAATCTGGCATATCCACGAAGTCAATCATGATGAGTGGACGAAGCACTGGGGATCGTTCTTACCGTAAATCACCCATGACATTGACCACTCGCGCATGTAAATGATGCCGTTTTGCCTTTTGCGGGCGAGATCGCGTTCACGATCGTTTTCATCCATGGCAGAAAGAGAATGTGTGGTCTGGAACGGGCTTATTCGTCATCGTCATCATCGTCATCGTCATGGCGTATAATTGTTACTTTGCATGTGCTGTGCCGTGATGGCAGCGTCGTCATCGCACTAGCGTGGCTACACCAGGGCAGTGATACATTCCCAGGGATGGCGACCTTAGCCCAAGTTCTGCGTTCTATCAGCGAAGCTCTTCTGACTGTCTCACCGCTTTTTCAGATTGCGCTGTCACCGTTAATTACTAAAGCTACCAAGAGGGTTTGTTTAATCATTGATCATGAACGTTAGTCGCCGGGATAAAGATGTAGTACCACCAAGCATCAACATGGGTGTATGCACGTTAAAGAGTGCTATAGCTGCCAAACGCCAATAGACAATGTGCAAACTAGAGCTGTGCACGGGCCGAATTTTCGAGCCCAAACCCGGCCAGGCCCGCTGACTTCGTCGAAGGCCCGCCCGAGGCCCGACGCTAAAGGGCTGCGAGACAGCCCGACCCCCGCCCGACGTACAAAAACAAAAGCCCGGCCCCGGCCCTGTACGGCCTGACATGGTTTGCTGCGGAGACAAGATGCCGTTTTCTGATAATGTGGCAATTTATTCAGCGTATCAAAGTGAAACATAAGCAAACGACACATGACAGTCACTATATGCAACGATTAAAAGTTGTCGTGTAAAAATAGGCTGT